>CM060960.1:11523945-11678945 GCA_030765055.1 Mantis religiosa | reverse complement strand
GGTCAGGATAAAAGGTTTCCTCCGCAGTTTTCCCTTATCCTAAAATATGAATGTCTGGTAACTCTAAGCTCTATGTACCCTGTACTCATTTGAACATCATTTCATTCATCGTCCGATATGACTTAACGTTGGAGGTTTTCTCTTACCCTGAAAGATGAATGTCTGGTAACTCTAAGCTCTATGTACCCTGTACTCATTTGAACATCATTTCATTCATCATCCGATATGACTTAACGTTGGAGGTTTTCTCTTATCCTGAAAGATGAATGTCTGATAACTCTAAGCTCTATGTACCCTGTACTCATTTGAACATCATTTCATTCATCATCCGATATGACTTAACGTTGAAGGTTTTCTCTTATCCCTGTACTCATTTGAACATCATTTCATTCATCGTCCGATATGACAATGTTGGAGGTTTTCTCTTATCCTGAAAGATGAATGTCTTGTAACTCTAGGCTCTAGGTACCCTGTACTCATTTGAACATCATTTCATTCATCATCCGATATGACTTAACGTTGGAGGTTTTCTCTTATCCTGAAAGATGAATGTCTTGTAACTCTAGGCTCTAGGTACCCTCAACTCATTTGAATATCATTTCATTCATCGTCCGATATGAGTTAACGTTGGATGAGGTAAATTATAAAAAAAAACGAAACTATGATACTAATTCCGGATCAAAATAGTCCGTGGGATATTTTTGAACGAAGGCGATGAATTTTCTACCACGCTGTTCTGTCAATGAGGCAAGAATGACGTTGAATGGGCGTTCAAATACCCAAAAATGGTCTATTAAGCTTCAAATTCCCTTAAGAACCTCCTCTTTTTATTATTCTAAATAAGCCCTATTTCTAGCTCTTAATTCTATGTCATTTCTACTTTTATAATATCTGCCGCTTTTGGCTTTCAGAGTTTGTCTATAAATTTCGAAGAATTTGGCCTAAGGACTTTGCGATTCTGTGTGTTTTTTTTTTTTTGTGCCATAGTAATTCCTTATCACAAATCATAACTTCTTCATTTATAGTTTCATTATAGATTAATATTAGTTTAGTTGACTAATAAGTCAAGTATCGGTATCTAGTTAGTGGCAAATCTTGTACTTTTTCCAAAAGCGTGCTTATTAAACATAGAATTATAAATATACAGAACGTAGCATATCTTTACAGTTCTAAGCAAAGTTTAAGTTCCCATAGCAACAAGCAGAAGAGCGCTACATGACACGCGTTTAGATTTAATTTGTATGCAAGTAGATCTTCTTTTGTTAACCAACTATAAAATATGACAGAATGAACGTGGTTACAGTACACTCAAACTGTTATGTAAAACGATAATCGCCAAGCTTCCTGTTCACCTTTGCCACACACACTCAATTTGGGTGCTTATATATTTGACCTTGTTTTGCATAACTGGGAGACTGAAACCCCTATCCTGCTGATGCTAAATTTGCTGAATTAATGACCCCATTATCTCATAAACTATCTGAAGTTCCATGGCGAGTTGTTTACAGGCCTTCCTAGTTACCTCATCTACTTCCTTTACTTATTACGGAACGCAGGTTATATCATCTTTGGAGTTAACAGTATTCCCTGAAAATGCCTTATTTATCTAGAAAAATGATTACTGAATACTGTTTAGCTTTTGTTTGGTATCGTGTTATGACGATGCTAATTTTGAATGTCTATGTAGAAAAATAAGTGACGATCACAAAACAATTGAATAGCTGCATAAAACAAATTCTATTGAGGTAACGAAAAGAAACACGCTATTTGGTTGAAGCAGTCGTTTCGTGCCATCTTATTGATCTTAAGTTACGCTGTAAGTGTAATTACACTAGTCGCCTCACACTAAGGTTGTCAGAGTTCGATTCCAGGCAACCGCACCTGTTAAATGTATGCGTCCCTAGTTTTTGTAAAGAATAATCGTTTAAATCATATTTTAATTTCAACCAGAATACAAAGAGTTTTCGATTATTTTTTTATTTACATCCTTCAACGTTAATTCATATCTTATTATGAACGAAATGATGTTCTACTGAGTCCAGAGTGTACAGAGCTTAATAGAAAACACCACAGAAAACCTATCACCTTAACCGAGATCACAACTTGGGACCTCTTGAATGTGAAACTACCGCCCCGCTACAGAGGCGGGCAACTTGATTTATTGGCAAAATTATAAATACTTCAGTTTTCTACTTTTCGCGTGTATGTGTTAGAGAGATTTTCGTTGAAACATGAGATGCTACTGAAGATGGCCAAACCCTGTTCGTCTCCTACACAAAGGATGAAATTAGATGCCGCTCCAGAAGTCAAATGATAAACTTAATCCTTTCCTGAGAACAAACACCCCTCGTTTTCCACTCCAGATGACTACTTCCTTCACCAGGTGCGTCCCTACGACCACCACCAGGTGAAACCGTGCTCCCTTCAACAAAGGCCTTTCCACAATTCCTTGGAAAAAGTCCAGGCGTAAAGTTCGCCAACAATTAAATAGCAATTTCCAGCTCTTTTAATTTTCCAATAAAATTGTGAACAACACTTTTGAAGTATTTCCAAGTACTTTATCTTTGCCCTGAATGACCCTATTAAAAGTTCCATCCTTAAGCAGCTCTCAAATGTGCACGCCAACGAAGATGGCGTCTTTCATCTTAGCAATTTTGTCTTTAAACAGTTGAAAACTTCTCCAACTTGATTCATCGCCTACACTAAACTCTAGTTTTATGTATACACGCGGCAAAAACATCTGATTAAGAACAATTAGGAGTGTAATGCAAACAAACTCTATGATTTAATACCATTATATTAACAGTTTTACAGTCAAATGCTACGTTAACTCATTATAAAAATACAGAACAAAAATGTTCTTATAGTGATGCTTTGGTTCCTCGTTGCTAAGTAAACAAAACACAAACAAATGATCAAAGCATAAAATACAGGTTAAATAAGGCGTAAAATGATCATTTTTACCTTTTATTTTTCTTAATATAATATACATCGACACAGAAATTGTTAAAATATTACCTTATTAATCGTTAAAAGCACCTTCTTCACTTATTTTTACTTTAAATTCACGTATAAAACTAACATATGAAATTACAGAATATAAAAATGTTTGTTGATTTATCGAGTTTCTTTCCCCCCCCCCCCCTCCAAAGCCTATATAACGTTTTCTCCAAACCTATCTATCATCTCTGAAGTAAATGAATTTAATTAAATATACTAAATTATCTATAATAATCTGAACGTAGATAAAAATACTGTGTACAACACCTTACAAAATTAGGTTAAGTGTGATAAGAGGAGTTTTATATACAACAGTGGACATTTGTGTTTCTAGCTTCTGTGCTATCATCGATGTCTACTAGTCATAGCAGAGATATCCATATTAACCATCGTGCTAGGTCTTTGAAACGAGGAAACACGACTTTCGGCAGATAGTATTTGTCCTAACATAGTCTTAATTTTATTTAAGCCTTCGGAATTTCTGGATACATAAATCAAGTATCGCCACACCGTTTTGTTTTTATTTGTGCATTGTTTTTAATTTTGTAGGTGGAACAAACAAAAGCAGCATATCACAGCGAGATTGCATGTGTTCCATTATTGAAATTCTAGCGCACGATTTGCATGTTTGTTTTGTAATTGTTGTGAAAACACGATAACGTAATCATGGCGCCCGCAGGATGTGCAGACTGGGTTATCATTTGTGTCGAAATTGTTTGCCTGCAATAACACTTCATCCTTTCCTATCGCTCCTCACCGAATCAAATGAATTTCATTCCTTTTTTAATTTACGTCTGCCAACGTTAGGTCATATTGGACGATCAATGAAATGTTAAAATGATTCCAGGATACATAGAGCTTAGAGCCACCAGACATTTATCTTTCAGAGTAAGGGAAACCCCCAGAAAAAAATACATTATCACTCTGAGATTCGACTTGGGACTTCTTGAACGTGAGGCAAGTCGCCCGTTTGCTATTGTGGCCTTAACTCTTTTTTTCAGTTGTATTTATGTCTAAGACAGAGGCGACTGTCACTTTAGAAGATAGACATGATCCAAAGTTTGCTGTAGCATTTGTTTTCATAACCAATCCTCTATGGTTTTAGGCCGCGCCGTGACAGTGGTTAGAGCGTTTTACACACGAATTTCCAGAAATTTATAATCATATACTTCTTAAATATCACTGTTTTCGATCCAAAGATGATAATTTATTGTGAAGATTTATTTCCTAAGAAGAACTGCATTATTTTACTTCTATTCGTGTTACATTTAAGATTATTTGAGTTAAGAAAAAGTCAAGCAGGTTTTTAAGGCATATTCCATATTTATATGGGAATACGACACACTTTAAGTGATAGTTAAATTTTTTAAAACTATCTACTGCTTACGCAGAGCGAGTATTGCATTGTACACAAAAATTTTATAAAGTAAATTTCAACATGAATCTCCACCCTCACAAAAAATAATTTAAAAAAAATAAGAAATATATAATTCCACAAAAAATATTTATATCTAAATATAAATATATATTCGATATATACTTATATTTTTCTAAAGTAGTACATCGCTATTCACTTTGATTTTCTTTACGCACACTTGCATTTAAACCGAAATGTTCAGTAAAACAATTTCTATAGATTTTGAAGATCAAACAAGGGGAAAATAACGTTTTAGGAATATTTTATAGAAGACTGGCTGGAGATGCTCATGTAACTGTAAAAAGACTTTGTTGATGAAAGTCTCACACGTCTTTTTTAACCAAAGTGAGGTGTAAAACTATTATAAAGTTTAGAAAACTTCCAAAGTAATTTAAAATTTATATTTAATTAACGTGTTACACATATATACGTGAATAAATGCAGTGCACCATGGTTAATTCTCGTTCAACGAACCGCCATAAAGATGATCGTGTGCCCAAAGCTCATAATTTCACGGGAATTACTCATTAGAAAGCACCCAAAAACATATCCAGAGAACATCTAGTGCAGTTACAATCTTCTTGTCTATATCGCTTCGTTTTTGTTTTGATTGTGAAAGGTTGCATGCCTGCATATTCTTTTAGTTCCATCTATTTAAACGCTTTCTTCAGAAACGACGAAAATAGTGCACAAAAGAAACACTATATTCGATACATCGACACGATTCTATCACAAATGCAATGTTAAAAGATTCTGAACGGTAAGATCTCAAAGCTATTAAAACTACTCTTTAACTGAGGTTATGGGAAAGTCTTAACCTCTTGGTTATGTCTTTTACTTCTTTCGCACTGTATTCTTTGGTAACTAGGATTGTTAAAATCCACACATTCTTAAAAAGGGACCCACAATGATTCGGTTTTGGTAATCTAGGACATTATGTCGTTCTAAATAACTTAAACACTTGAAACGAGCAGCCATTTTGTGCAACTTCAACCCTTTTTTCCGATAAGAATAATTATTTATGTATCTACTGTATAATGAGACACGAGTAAATGTTTATCTGACTAAAAGATAATGTATTTTGGGCAACTAGTATTAAAATACGTAAAAATAACTAGTAAACTTGCTAAACGTAAAGTTTAATGCAAGAGAAGCTTTCTGTATGGTTGCTATGAAGATGTTGCTTCATTTGTTTGAACAAATACAAGAAAATGGAAGGTTATGATACTAGTATTGAAAAAATGAATGCATAGAAATACAGAGCTAAGCTAAGAGTAGTTCTGAATTCTAGGGGTTATTTTTGTTTATGAATGTTGCTGCACTTGCAACAGGGTCTATTTTAGGTTTTCTTAAACACATAGAGGGTAAAATTATGTTGGTGTTTTGTTGCCATATGTGGTAACTAACGGGTTCTTCATTCAAGACCTAATGGACGCACGGCATTTCACCTGTGAGCGATTGGTATGCCACTGCCGCCTTTGTTCCTACCTCACTCCGTGCGTAAAACATCCAGAACATTCTTACTTACAGAATATGCTGGAAATGTCGTCCACCCTGTTTAACAAGCATTATTACAGGAGAACACATTCTGATTAAGTTAGGCAACTGTAACGTTTCCGATTTCATTTCTAATACTTTGTTTTAATGTATTAAGATTTGTCTCGAAAACTTTGTCTTTCAGGTTACTCCACACTCGGCTAGATTGGCGGAGCGAGAGGGCCATATACCAGCACTAATCACTACTTCCCTAATTTTATTCATAGACTTCTTTGCTGTTTGGACAATAGTAGAATCTTGTTGAAACCATGCATATGATTTCTCTTCTTCTGTCAGTTCATGATTAAATAGAGTCAAAATATTATTTCGGTACCTTTCTGCTCGTATCTAACGCTACAGCATACCAAAAAGCAACTTACCAATCATAATGAGGGACTTCTTGAATCGATGTGGATTTTCAGAGGCCCAGTACCGACTATTAACGACTACAGAGACAACCAAGCTTCATTATTAAAAAAACAGAAGCTGTGGATTAATTAAACCGACATTCAATGATGAAAGAAACCATTCGTGATACTAACTCACCTTGTTGGAAAGCATGGACACTTGTACGGCTTTTGTTTTCATATTTTAGTTGCTCTATGTGAAGAAGACTCTGAAATACCCCGCGCACAACGGCAACCGGTAGTGGGGGAATCCAAAAACGTTGCGGGAGAGGCGAAACGTCGTGTGCTCGGTTAGGTTTTAAACGAAGAACCCTGTATGTTATTAATTTTCTTGTACCGTGTCAGAAAAAGGTAATTTCACACGATTTACGAGGCGTGTCCGTAAAATAAGGTCTCCAAGGCGCTGGAGTCGTGAGGAACGCTATTACGCGAGACCCGGCAACACTGGCGTGTAGCTTGGTTTCACCCCTTCAAATCCCCACAACAACGAAACTGTTGCGACCATTAGTCTTGGCAGGGCAGCCATTTGCGACGGAGCTTCCTATCACTTCCACCACCAAGTGCGAGGCCCCCACTGAAATTCACTGTCAGTTATGCGAAGTCTATGGGCCACAGTGTATGGACGACAAAAACGTGCGGAAGTGGGTCAGAGAGTTTAAAGACAGACGTATAGATGTCCATGACGAACAGCGTTCTGGTCGGCCTTCGGTTTCAGCCGAAACAATTGCAAAAGTGGAGCAAGAAATGCTTAAAGATCGTCGTGTGACATTCGCGAGCTGTGCGAACTTATCCCTGAAGTCAGTAAGACTACGATTGACAAGATTTTGACCGAACATTTGCATTATCGCAAGGTGTGTGCGAGGTGGGTCCCCAAAATGCTCACGGAAGACCATAAACGGATGGGACATCCTCACCCATTCCCCCTACAGTCCAGACTTAGCTCCTAGTGATTATCATTTGTTTCCTGAGTTGACGTCACACCTGGGTGGAACGCTATTTCCAGACCGACGATGATTTGAGAAACGAGGTTGAGCGCTACCTGCGTAACTTGGCGGGAGAGTGCTATGACAAGGGTGTACAAAAACTGCCACAGCGCATGCAAAAGTGCATCGATCGCAATGGTGATTACGTTGAAAAATAGCTTTAAGTTCCGCGTTTCCATCAATATAACATTCATTGACAATAAACATGTTTTTTATATTAAATAACATTGGAGACCTTATTTTACGGACACGCCCCGTATGTCGTCATAAACAATTGCAAGAACGTAATGCTTTTTGTCTTCAAGAATACAATTAACAGTGCCTGCTGTGAGGATGTAAATAAATGGTAAAAGAAGTAAAATTCGTTAAGGGATACAAAAACTAAATTTAATTATAACTATGATTCCCAGTTTGTGTTAGCTAAACACAAGGTTGTTTTTGTACAGCCATGGCATGACGTCACATGCCCACGGCGTCCATCGTCAGAGAGATGACGAATTCTTGTTGACAAAGGTCAGACCTGTAACCTTTGACCAAGGGGCTTTGCCGGATCCTCTTACAAATCAAAATTCTGCAATTAGTACGCTCCATTAAAACTCAGCACAGGAAGGAATAAAAACCACGGCAAGGACGTGGACATCAGTGTATTAGTAACCTATATAGGTTTTCGCTGCCTGTAACAGGAGGTTAAAACAAAAAATCCTCCATTCCAGATTAAACTTTAAGAAAGGTTTCCTTTGCCCTGAAATAATTGTATAAAAATAACACATATTTAACATATTTTCATGACAACTGAAATGCATATATTTAAATTCCTCATAAGTCCTCTTCATAATGAATTATCTTTGTATAAATGATAAACTGCATGAGATAGACAAATATATTACTACATAAAAATGTAGATCTTATTAAAACATGCCATTTATCTCAAACATTTTGTGTGTAAAGCTAACAATTTCAGAAATATTCCTTGTTATTTGTCTGAATGTCCCAATATTTTTATCATATGTGAATCCGTTATTCACTTTTTTATCTCTTAGACGTAGAAAGAGTGCAATTTCAGACATCACCTAGACAACCAGTTTTAAAACATTTGACTATCACTTAAAGTCTACTGTATTCCCAATTTCTCTTGCACCTTCATTTTTTTATCTCTTAGACATACAAAGAGAACGAAATTACAAAGACATCACCTAGACAATCAGTTTTAAAACATTTGACTATCACTTAAAGTCTACTGTATTCCCATATTCTCTTGTACCTTCATTTTTTTATCTCTTAGACATACAAAGAGAACGAAATTACAAAGACGTCACCTAGACAACCAGTTTTAAAACATTTGACAATCACTTAAAGTCTACTGTATTCCCATATTCTCTTTTACCTTCATTTTTTATCTCTTGCACATACAAAGAGAACGGAATTTCAAAGACGTCACCTAAAACTGTTATAAAACATTTGACTATCACTTAAAGTCTACTGTATTCCCATATTCCCTTGTACCTTCATTTTTTATCTCTTGGACATACAAAGAGAACGAAATTACAAAGACGTCACTTAGACAACCAGTTTTAAAACATTTGACTTTCACTTAAAGTCTACTGTATTCCCATATTCCTTTGTACTTTCATTTTTTTTTTATCTCTTGGACATACAAAGAGAACGGAATTACAAAGACGTCACTTAGACAACCAGTTATAAAACATTTGACTATCATTTAAAGTTTACTGTATTCCCATATTCCCTTGTACCCTCATTTTTTATCTCTTGGACATACAAAGAGAACGAAATTACAAAGACGTCACCTAGACAACCGGTTTTAAAACATTTGACTATCATTTAAAGTTTACTGTATTCCCATATTCCCTTGTACCTTCATTTTTTTATCTCTTAGACATACAAAGAGAACGGAATTACAAAGACGTCACCTAGAGAGCCAGTTTTAAAACATTTGACTATCACTTAAAGTCTACTGTATTCCCATATCCCCTTGTACCTTCATTTTTTATCTCATGGACATACAAAGAGAACGGAATTACAAAGACGTCACCTAGACAACCAGTTTTAAAACATTTGACTATCATTTAAAGTTTACTGTATTCCCATATTCCCTTGTACCTTCATTTTTTTATCTCTTAGACATACAAAGAGAACGGAATTACAAAGACGTCACCTAGAGAGCCAGTTTTAAAACATTTGACTATCACTTAAAGTCTACTGTATTCCCATATCCCCTTGTACCTTCATTTTTTATCTCATGGACATACAAAGAGAACGGAATTACAAAGACGTCACCTAGACAACCAGTTTTAAAACATTTGACTACCACTAAAGTTTACTGTATCCTCATATTCCCACAGTAAAATTAACAATAAGATGAACATTATCTAGTAGATAGAAGAACAGAATTGCCCGCCTCGGTAGCGTGGCGGTAGAGTGTCTGCCTCACGTTCAAGAGGTCCCGAGTTCGAATCTCAGTCAGGGTGAGTTACCTGGATAAGGTTTTTTACAGGGTTTTCGCTTATCCTGAAAGACGAATGTCGGGAAACTAAGCTCTACGGACCCTAGGCTCATTTGAACATCATTTCACCCATTCCATTCATCGTCCGATATGACTTGACGTTGGAGAACGTAAATTACAAAAAAGCAGGAGGGCTATTGAATAAGTAGCCATGTTTCAGAATTCAAAACTGAATTGCTGCCACACCCTCTAAACACGAAAAAATGGCTTGCAGGAACAGTTAGATCAAATGAAGTCATCATGCAGACAGAGGCGTGTTTTGCAGAGATTGACAATTCTTTTCTTTTGGAGGGTTAAAATAATGGCAGGAGCGTTGTGAGAAGTGCATATTCCTAAACGGGCACTATGCTGACAAATATATAATTGTTTGAAAAAAAACTAGCGTCTTCACTCGCAACAACGGATACTCACTGAACCGCCCTTGTAGGCGTATGTACAAGAGTACAGGAAGTCATGTATCATGTATTTATAAAGAGCGTGTCTTAGTATATTCGCTTTCAACCATGCCCTCTGCCAGGCCAAACAAGCGAGATTCCAGATGAAAAAAAGGTAATTACTTGAAAATCTAGACAATCAATAACAATGTAGGTGTGTTTTTTAATCGTTTAAATTCACAAAATTTTGTACTTGAAAAAACTGAGTGTCTTATGAAGATTAACATTTTTAAATATGTGTTAGTAGTTTTAAGTCGCTAAATAGCGACAGAATATTCTGTTGTTTCTCGCGACTCAGTAGAAGAAAGGGTAGGGAAAGTACTGTGAATGTAAGGCATTGTATACCCAGGAGTCTTTTAAGATCGGGTTGGATACAGCGGTAATCTCGGTTACTGAACATTCCTGTCACGTGCCAGCGAGATCCACTTTGCAGACAGTGACAACACAGCCCGGACGTAATCTGGAGGACGCACTTCCGGAACTTGCACCTACAAATTGGCGTTACAAAGCGTTTCCTGCATACTTCACCCACACAACTCCGACTTACCAGAAAACACGCTAACGGTTCTCGTGGCACATTTCTAGTGACACCACAGATTTTGCTAACAATTCCAGCTGTCGTCGGGACCAAATACTTCTGTCTCCATTTATTTTACGTCGCTTTACCTCGCGTTTCCACAGATACCTTAGTGGAGAGGCGTGGCTTTCAAAGCGAGGGAAGCTCCAAATAATAATTTTCATTAAAATAAGAGAGAATAATGAATCAAAGAACTAAGGCTACTCTTTAGTACTCTTTCTAATGTACAGTCACACGTAGGTCCAGTTGCGAGGCGTGACTTTCAAAGCGAGGGAAGCTCCAAACAATAATTTTCATTAAAATAAGAGAATAATGACTCAAAGAACTAAGACTACACTTTAGTACTCTTTCTACTGTACAGTCACACGTAGGTCCAGTAGCGAGGCGTGACTCTGAAAGCGAGGGAAGCTCCAAATAATAATTTTCATTACAATAAGAGAGAATAATGACTCAAAGAACTAAGGCTACTCTTTAGTACTCTTTCTATTGTACAGTCACACGTAGGTCCAGTAGCGAGGCGTGAATTTCAAAGTGAGGGAAGCTACAAATAATAATTTTCATTGAATAAGAGAGAATAATGACTCAAAGAACTAAGGCAACTCTTAAGTACTCTTTCTATTGTACAGTCACACGTAGGTCCAGTAGCGAGGCGTGACTTTCAAAGCGAGGGAAGCTCCAAATAATCATTTTCATTGAAATAAGAGAGAATGACTCAAAGAACTAAGGCAAACCTTTTGTACTCTTTCTATTGTACAGTCACACGTAGGTCCAGTAGCGGGGCGTGACTTTCAAAGCGAGGGAAGCTCCAAATAATAATTTTCATTGAAATAAGAGAGAATAATGACTCAAAGAACTAAGGCTACTCTTTAGTACTCTCTCTATTGTTGTCACGCGTAGACATCTCTTGTACTGCAATAATGGTGACACTACAAGCTTCCCCTCTCCACTCAGACGTTCCAATTTCTGCTACAGCTGGCCTATAACGCGTGAAGTAAATGGAGAAAGTATACAACTTAAAAGCTTTTGCTAATAACTTAACACTTCACAAAAAATTCCTATTTCTCAATACTAAATACCAATTTACGTAAAATTTGCTAATGTTGTTGAAATATACTTACGGTTGTATTTAAAAGCGTCACATAAAACATAAAGATAAAGATTTCTCCACGCCCTACAGAGCCCCCACGTGACAAAATCTGTCAGTGCTTCCTTTCGAAGAGTCGCGATTGTTTCCGGAAACCTACGAATCATGATATTCAAGGTTAGCATGGGTAAATACAGTATTAAATGAGCTCGTGAAAATAGTAGTAGCTAAGTAGTTGTCGAATTGTCCACAGCACCGCAGGTATTCTAGAATAAATTTTGAAATGGTATCAAGAGCAAATAAAATATTGTTTGACATGATTTTTTTTCTTCTTTTTCCCCCTGAAGTAGCGTTTAGTGCACGCTACGCCACTGGTGTTAGGCAACTGCAACTTTAATACACGTGCAGACAGATCGAATTACAATACCGTGCAGTCTACCTACTTCCACTGTCCGTAGATAGATAGCGGTGCATTCGCCATTATATTAAACCCACCTGAAACGTGTATTTCCAGTAGCTAAACTATAGCAAAAAGCGGTCACCTTATTATATTATCCATTGAAATAAATAAATAAATTCTGTGTTTATTGCCAGAATGATATCTGCATTAACTCTCTATGTTTGATTTGGTTAATTGAGTTTCATTCGTATTCTGTTTAGTTATTATTGTTATTGTGTTTTTACTGAAGGCTTTAATGCTGATGCAAATATGTAATACATTTCCATCGCTTACAGCAGCTACTTAATGAATTTTGTTGGTTACAAAACAAAACACGCACGTGAATGGCGGATTATGGAGTTTCGAGCGACGCCCGTTGTTAACTCATTGTTACTCACAAATTAAAGCTGAAACTGGGTGACCGAATAAACAGTTGATATATGCGATTTCACATCAATATACCCAGACATAGTCAAATGACGTTTTTGTTAACTGAGCTAAAAAGCATTTATAACCTAATTTCAAAATATCAATGACCACCTCTGTAGCGTGTCGGCCTCCCGTTCAAGAGGTCCTGAGTTCTAATCTCGGTCAGGGTGACAAGGTTTTCCCTCATCCTGAAAGCTGAATGTCTGTTAACTCTAAGCTCTATGTACCCTGTACTCATTTGAACATCATTTCATTCATCGTCCGATATGACATAACGTTGGAGGTTTTCTCTTATCCTGAAAGATGAACGTCTAGTAACTCTAAGCTCTATGTACCCTTTACTCATCTGAACATAATTTCATTCATCGTCCGATATGACATAACGTTGGAGGTTTTCTCTTATCCTGAAAGATGAATGTCTGGTAACTCTAAGCTCTATGTACCCTGTACTTATTTGAACATCATTTCATTCATCGTCTGATATGACGTAACGTCGGAGGTTTTCCCTTATCCTGAAAGATGAATGTCTGGTAACTCTAAGCTCTATGTACCCTGTACTCATTTGAACATCATTTCATTCATCGTTCGATATGACGTAACGTCGGAGGTTTTCTCTTATCCTGAAAGATGAATGTCTGGTAACTCTAAGCTCTATGTACCCTGTACTCATTTGAACATCATTTCATTCATCGTTCGATATGACGTAACGTCGGAGGTTTTCTCTTATCCTGAAAGATGAATGTCTGGTAACTCTAAGCTCTATGTACCCTGTACTCATTTGAACATCATTTCATTCATCGTTCGATATGACGTAACGTCGGAGGTTTTCTCTTATCCTGAAAGATGAATGTCTGGTAACTCTAAGCTCTATGTACCCTGTACTCATTTGAACATCATTTCATTCATCGTTCGATATGACGTAACGTCGGAGGTTTTCCCTTATCCTGAAAGATGAATGTCTGGTAACTCTAAGCTCTATGTACCCTGTACTCATTTGAACATCATTTCATTCATCGTCTGATATGACGTAACGTCGGAGGTTTTCTCTTATCCTGAAAGATGAATGTCTGGTAACTCTAAGCTCTATGTACCCTGTACTCATTTGAACATCATTTCATTCATCGTTCGATATGACGTAACGTCGGAGGTTTTCCCTTATCCTGAAAGATGAATGTCTGGTAACTCTAAGCTCTATGTACCCTGTACTTATTTGAACATCATTTCATTCATCGTCTGATATGACATAACGTTGGAGGTTTTCTCTTATCCTGAAAGATGAACGTCTAGTAACTCTAAGCTCTATGTACCCTGTACTTATTTGAACATCATTTCATTCATCATCCGATATGACTTAACGTTGGAGGTTTTCTCTTATCCTGAAAGATGAATGTCTGGTAACTCTAAGCTCTATGTACCCTGTACTTATTTGAACATCATTTCATTCATCGTCTGATATGACGTAACGTCGGAGGTTTTCCCTTATCCTGAAAGATGAATGTCTGGTAACTCTAAGCTCTATGTACCCTGTACTCATTTGAACATCATTTCATTCATCGTTCGATATGACGTAACGTCGGAGGTTTTCTCTTATCCTGAAAGATGAATGTCTGGTAACTCTAAGCTCTATGTACCCTGTACTCATTTGAACATCATTTCATTCATCGTTCGAAATGACGTAACGTCGGAGGTTTTCTCTTATCCTGAAAGATGAATGTCTGGTAACTCTAAGCTCTATGTACCCTGTACTCATTTGAACATCATTTCATTCATCGTTCGATATGACGTAACGTCGGAGGTTTTCTCTTATCCTGAAAGATGAATGTCTGGTAACTCTAAGCTCTATGTACCCTGTACTCATTTGAACATCATTTCATTCATCGTTCGATATGACGTAACGTCGGAGGTTTTCCCTTATCCTGAAAGATGAATGTCTGGTAACTCTAAGCTCTATGTACCCTGTACTCATTTGAACATCATTTCATTCATCGTCTGATATGACGTAACGTCGGAGGTTTTCTCTTATCCTGAAAGATGAATGTCTGGTAACTCTAAGCTCTATGTACCCTGTACTCATTTGAACATCATTTCATTCATCGTTCGATATGACGTAACGTCGGAGGTTTTCCCTTATCCTGAAAGATGAATGTCTGGTAACTCTAAGCTCTATGTACCCTGTACTTATTTGAACATCATTTCATTCATCGTCTGATATGACATAACGTTGGAGGTTTTCTCTTATCCTGAAAGATGAACGTCTAGTAACTCTAAGCTCTATGTACCCTGTACTTATTTGAACATCATTTCATTCATCATCCGATATGACTTAACGTTGGAGGTTTTCTCTTATCCTGAAAGATGAATGTCTGGTAACTCTAAGCTCTATGTACCCTGTACTTATTTGAACATCATTTCATTCATCGTCTGATATGACATAACGTTGGAGGTTTTCTCTTATCCTGAAAGATGAACGTCTGGTAACTCTAAGCTCTATGTACCCTGTACTTATTTGAACATCATTTCATTCATCGTCTGATATGACATAACGTCGGAGGTTTTCCCTTATCCTGAAAGATGAATGTCTGGTAACTCTAAGCTCTATGTACCCTGTACTCATTTGAACATCATTTCATTCATCTTCCGATCTGACTTAACTTTGGAGGTTTTCCCTTATCCTGAAATATGAATATCTCGTAGCTAAGCTCTATGTACCCTGTACTCATTTGAGCATCATTTATTTGTCATCCGATATGACTTGACTGTGGAGGTTTTCCCTTATCCTGAAAGATGAATGTCTGGTAACTCTAAGCTCTATGTACCCTGTACTCATTTGAACATCATTTCATTCATCGTCTGATATGACGTAACGTCGGAGGTTTTCTCTTATCCTGAAAGATGAATATCTGGTAACTAAGCTCTATGTACCCTGGACTCATTTGAACATCATTTCATTCATCGTCTGATATGACGTAACGTCGGAGGTTTTCTCTTATCCTGAAAGATGAATGTCTGGTAACTCTAAGCTCTATGTACCCTGTACTCATTTGAACATCATTTCATTCATCGTCTGATATGACGTAACGTCGGAGGTTTTCCCTTATCCTGAAAGATGAATATCTGGTAACTAAGCTCTATGTACCCTGGACTCATTTGAACATCATTTCACTCATCGTCCGATATGACTTAACGTTGGAGGACTTTTAGTAAAAGTACCACCTTCACATTCCAGGAATGTAAATAACTTTATAAACATAAATAGAAAATAACTATAGAAAATAATTGATAACTCGTTATTTGCACACCTGAAACAGTTGACCAGCTGAAAATAGAACCGTAAGAAGTTAAAAAAGTAAATAAGAAAAATGACTAGCAAGTGAACTTGACACAGTTACGTCATGTTAATCTACAACAATTCATTCTTTTTGTAACCAAAGAGAATGTTAAAATTACATGTTATGTTTTTTCTGGCAACTTTCAAGAATGTTTTCACAAATTCCAAATAATTTCTGACAAAATTCAAGTTTTTTTGACAATTATCTAGAATGTTTGGTAATTTCCTAGAATTTTTGTCATTTTCATATGTTTTCACGAGAAGCTTTGTTAATTCTGTGTATATAATTGTATAACTTATGATAGAGGCAATTAGGGTTCCAGTGATCTAGGTTGGCGAGAAACCCATTGGCCCAAGCTTAGGGAGATAAGATTTGCGTGCAAACACACGCGTAGATGTACTTCTGAAAATTGGAACAGTAATGAATTTGCGAGTAACATTCACGTTTCTGCTGTTTAAGCAAGGAAGGTTGCTGGTGAACCATGGATCTAGAGAGATAGGTGCCTATTTATCGCTGCGGAACCAAATGGACGAGATGGTGGCCCATTAAGAGCTTACTTCCCGAATAATTACTGCCGCACTGAGATTTGTTTTTCATCCGGATAGCACGTTTTGATGTCGGGAGAAGGGGAAACCGCAAACAAGCGGCAGGATGCTATTTTGTTCCGTTCCCAAGCATTTTGGTTGAGTGGTATCTCGGGCATTCCACTTCCGTGGAGTAATCGGTCAAGGTCTGCTATTATTGTAATGAGAGCCTCCACAAAGAGGGTGCTCTGCAACCGTCAAATGAAAACGTATATGCCACTCTCTCTATGCTGTACAAATACTACTTCAAGATATGAAGGTACAAGGGAATATAGAAATACAGTAGACTTTAAGTGATAGTCAAATGTTTTAAAACTGGCTGTCTAGGTGACGTCTTTGAATTTCCGTTCTCTTTGTATGTCCAAGAGATAAAAAATGAAGGTACAAGGAAATATGGGAATATAGTAGACTGTGATAGTCAAATGTTTTAAAACTGGTTGTCTGGATGACGTCTTTGAAATTCCGTTCGGTTTGCATGGCATAAGAGATGGAAAAAAATGAATAACGATTACCCATTTCAGAGAAGTGTAAGAAGTGGAAAATATAAACCTATAACAAAGAATATCTCGGAAGTGGTTCACTCTATAAAAAAAGCGTATATGATATAAATTGTATAATTTATCAAGCTCTGCCTTTCTGTGTAGTTAGATTTGTCTATCTCTTACAGTTTACCAGCTAGACAAATCATTCAGAACAAAGAAACTTCTGGGGACATTTACAAAATATTTGTTATGTAAATTTCATTTTTGATTGACGTCATTTTGTGTCATACTGTTCAAACACACATGGACCCTTTTTCTTTCTTGTATTCACATGTTTCCGATGAAATATTTAAACACATAATTCCACAGTTTGCTCTCCTTGATATGGGTAGAAATGGACAGTAAATAAGGTAGGCTAATGTTGCACTTCCGTTATTTTAGTAAATGTAACAGCTGAAGGTAGGTAACGCATAACCGATTACGTAATCCTTGACGATCCCAGCGACGGTGAATGAGGGGGAGAGTAGAGGGGAAGGAGAGGAGTAGGGGAAGGAGTACAGAGGGAAGGATGAAGTGAAGGAACCACCACACTAGGTTCTACAGACCGCAAACAGATAGGCTTTAGAGATACACGGAGATCTGTAATAGTTCCTCTAAGCATACATCAGTCAAGCACCACTACGTCAGGAATGTTAGAAAATAAGAAGGAAAATGATAGGAAAATGACGGAAAAGATATTGTGTTATATTAGAAAGCACCTCATCATTCGCTGCCCGACAAGGGAAAACTACTAAAAATAGCCAAGGTCAGTCATGCGGGGTCTCGCAATCTCACGCGATTGGTACAAAAAATGCACAATTTTGTAGCTAAATGAAGCTATTTCTTTCTTGCACTGCCAATCGCGTCAAAATACTCACAGAGTTAGAATATAATTGGTAAAACAATCTTAAGGTTGTTTTATCTTCCATTATTACTGCTATTAATTAGAAATCAAGATACTGTTTGCTATACCAGGCAGTCCAACCTATCAATTTTGCTCAGAAGCCTCTATCAGGCGAAAGCAGAAAAAGTAGCCGCAGGATTGACATCTTGAATACGTTACTCGTCTTGGATGTGCAGAAAGATTTAATATGCAGCATCACTGATTCCCTTCCTCAATTTGTAACTCGACGAGATGAAGTCAGCATTCCGCCCACAAAATTGCCGTATGATCAAGGATAGATGCCTGTGGTGAAGCTGATGAAATGAAATGAGGTAGCATCCATCCATGATGAACGACTGAGATTGCTTAATAGTGCTTGCAAATTGTCAGGATTAAATGCAACTTAATAACCAGGAGAACAGATTGACTTCTAACTCGTGGGGAAAAGAGGGTCTTCCTAGACCACCCAAAAAGCATTCTACTTTTGTACAAACCATTCTTACATGCACTTATTCTTCTACCTATTTAAAGATAATGTTTATGTTATTGCTGTTATAAGGAAATATACTACTTATATTTGACAGTCAAATGTTTTGAAACTGGTTGTCTAGGTGACATCTTTCTAATTCCGTTCTCTTTGTATGTCCAAGGGATAAAAAGATGAAGGTGCAGGGGAATATAGGAATACAGTAGACTAAGTGATAGTCAAATGTTTCAAAACTGGTTGTCTAGATGACGTCTTTGAAATGTAGATCTCTTTGCATGTTCAAAAGAGAAAAAAATGAAGGTACAAGGGAATATGGGAATACATTAGACTTTAAGTGATAGTCAAATGTCTTAAAACTGGTTGTCTAGGTGACGTCGTGCAAATTCCTTTCTTTTTGTATGTCCAAGAGATAAAAAAATGAATAACAAGTTCCAATTTGAGTACAGCTATTGGAAAATTCAGTTATTTTCTTCACACACGATAAACTTTTTTCAAAAAAGGCTTTTTCAATGACTGAGCCTCAAAACACGATAGCAGTTAGCCAGAATATTCTAGATATTTCTGCTTTCCATACCCCAGAACCTTATAGAATCTTCTAGGGAAGATTCTATTGGCTATAAAGCTCACAGGAAACTTTGGAGAAGCCTTGTGTTTGACTAAAACCCTGAGATTTTTAAAGGCCTGTCGTATATGCTTGCCGTACTTATTCGATGATATCAGGAAAAAATTTAACAATTTACTCCACATTTCTCGGAAATAGCTGCTTGAACGAGAGAGCCACTAAACAAAAATTGTAAACTTTGTTCTACATTTTTGTCTATCAGTTAAGTTTTACTTGTTAGTAATTATATGAAATTCCGTACAAATGTAGAGGACTTCAAACGATATTCCCCAAAAAAGTTCAGTTGCTTAAATACAAATATGTTAAATATAGGTATGGCATTTCACCAAATTCGTAAACCATTTTTGAGTGAGATTTTCTTGGGAATTTTATATCTTTGTTTCGTATTCATGTTCTTGAACCATGCAGTTCACATAGAACTTTTGGATGAAACATATACAATATATTTTCTATTTACTACGGGTAGGTACTGTATCTTTTGTAACTTACTGTACAAAACTGCAGATACAAAAGGACCCATTAGGTTTCCATAGAAACGCACGAGTTGTTCCACAAATTAAATGGATTCTGCAACTTTTTTTATCACTATACTACACCAAACAAAACACATACACCTTCCAATTTTTATTTCATCGGCAGAAGCAGAGGGTATAGTCCCAGGAGGATAGGTCTGGACTGGAAGGGGTTGTCCAATTTTTCTCTGCCTTTCCGATAATGATGGTTGTCACGAACGATTACTTACTAGCAGCCCTCGAAACAGGGACCGTTGGGACTAAACAACACAGCCAATCACGGGATCGATATCTTTGAGGTCAGGTATCGAGGGAAAACACTGCGTCGTGAGTTTTTGGATCCTTTAAATTAGGTTTACTGAATCCTTGTTATGGTTTGTCTCACTATAGTAGATTCACACAGTCTACATTTCAAATGTGATACTGAACTTTTATGTTTTGCAAGCAAAGTTTACTGCAAATTAAGTAAATACACTCGAAAACACATAGCCTTTTCGACTACCAACGATAAAATAAACATTCAAAATAGCTGAAAGTGCAAACGATAATAAAACAATAAAAAGAAAACGTAAAAAGTATTTTGGGGCAAGGGAGCATTCTCAACAACCTATTCTACGACAACAGCATGTGAAGGCCCGAACCTGACGGCATTAATGGATGCTAGTGTACAGTACAGAAAGCCACGTACAAACAAATGAATGTAGGTCGCCGCCGTCCATTAGAACGGAACATTTGGACCAAGAAATGCTCAAAGCTTTAGTAGCACTCCAACAAATAAGCTAGGAAGTTCAATTTGCGAATTTATTCACAGAGGGAAGGTTCGCTCGATAGGATTCCGGCAATATAAACACAAAGCCCGTCCCTCCCTGCGCATTCCCCTACCCCAGGGCTGCGGCAAGCTTTAGGGAACGATCCTCACTAAGCTGCTTGAAAAACACAAACTATCGATGGCGGTCGCAGCTTTAGAATACGCAACAATCATTCTTTCCACGACAGTGTTTTATTTATCCACTTGCTGTTCAGGTTGCCAAGGTAGAATTTTGTGCTTCCTACAATGCAGACATTGTTTCTTGTTGATTGCGTAGTTTTAATTCCACATAAAAATACTTAATTTAAAAAAAAAAATTAATATGTAAATAAATATTTCCCATAAATACATATATGAGTGATTTTCAGATATTGTATAAATAAATATTTTCGATAGTTTATCTTCAAGTAAGCATATTTAAACCTGTTTTATTTAACTTACAGGTGAAAAGTTATAACTCATGAAAGCTATAAGAATTTATTACTCGTGCTACTTGAGTTTTTTGAGTCAGTAAGCAGAGCAGTAAAATGGAAACGTTATGTGTTCGTCGAAACGTTCGAGTAGCACAAGCTGGTGTGTGCAACAAAGACACAAAGGAACACTAGAAGTGAAAGTGATCATAAGCGGTCATTTTATTCAAAGTGTTGACTTACGACTTCATTCACGCAACAATTAAGTACGAGTTGTATTTATTTTTCAGTTCGACCATCCCCATTGGTAACTGCACTTTAATGAACAGGTTAATTTAATGTGCAGGTTTCCATCACTAGGAAACTGGCATGCGAACTCCTGCCGGTCTCAAGTTAGAAAGAAACCTAATGTAAACAAAAGCAAAATGTGAACATCGGCCGCGTAGGTCCGTGCCCAATTTTTATACGTTTTTTTTTTTTCCTTGTTCCATTTATACCCCGCCTTTAACTGCTATGGTCATATCGGCGGCCGTTCTCCTTTAGAACATACCGAAGGTGTTAACTCGTTATCTTTAGGTTTTTTTTTTTTTTTGTCATTAGATCACGCACACATTCACATTCTCATTCATACTTCCAGACTCTGGGGAAGATAGGGAATTATCTTGGTCGGAGAAAAATCTCCACCCCCACGAATCGAACCCGGGACCCCCAGCACGGCAGGCAGGTGCTCTACCGACTGAGCTACGGGGCCAGCCTTTTATACGTATTATTCAACGGTTCATTATGCTAAATAATGTTCACTTTGGCATTTAAAATCATTTTAAAAATTGATTAATTAATATAGAAATGAGTAAGCACTATTTCCAATTGCTGAAACGGAATGTGTCAGTTCTTGTTGCATTTGGTCCCGTTCGTTTGTTTTCATACGGTTTATTATATTGCTTAAAATTAATAACAACTGAGTAACCAAAATGTATACGAGAAACATCGCGAGGAGGGAAATGAACAGTGGTCAAACGACTATTGTACTGAACGTATAACTGCTGTTTACTTTCTGGCTAGTACAGGGCAGTTTCTGGCTCTGTTTAAAACGAAAGGCTGACATCTGAAAGATAGACAAATTAAACAAGAGAGAATCGCTCCCACAACGTAATTCCTAAGGATGCAATTACGAGAACTATAATATTAATAATAATTTAAGATACATAAATATAAATTTTATAAATAAACTGATATTGTTGAAAGATTTAAAATATTTTGCTCACTTCCCTCAGCACATGCGCAGTTGAAACAAATTGGAGATTATTTGCATTTTGCGATTTACTACCTTAAAAATGGATTTCAAGCGATTACATCTACTCTGTATAGTGTCTGAGGGGAGTTTTGACTCTTCAAAATCGCTTTTTTCCCCGCATTTACGTTAAGGGATCATTAATAGAACTTTTAGTGTTAGATTTTGTTATTTAGGCCATTAAAAGCATTTAATTTAACGTTCCGTTTACTGGGGTGTGCGTAAAAACTGTTCAACTTTATTCACGTGTAAAAAAACACAAAACTGTAATCACTTCAAAGAAGTGAAAGGACGAAAAGGCTGTGCTAAGCGTGAAATTTGATGACTTTCTAAGAAGCACTATACTTGGACAATCAAATATCGAAGTGCTAGCGTTGGGATTATAGGAAAAGTCAAGTATACGAAAAGAAAACACGATACATATTCTTTTGTTTCATTCCAATGTCACCTTCATCTAAGATCATATAGGAGGTTTCTTCCTTTGAAACAATTGCTCATCGGCAGTGATGTTCATTTGTTTAGCTAGTTGTGTAAGTTCCGTTGTGTTTTCTTTATAAGACTACATTCACCAAACCACAAGGGAAGTTTACGATGCACTTTTTTGAGGTTAAAGCAGGCCATGTTCCTTTCTGGTAAATGAGCAGCAGAAAGTTTAGAAGATACCAAGAAAAATCCGCGTATATTTGTAAAAATTAGCATGCAGATATCCTAAAACAAGCTCTGGCTTCAAACTCCGGTCGACCTCCACGAAGGTACCTATAGATTATAAAGCGAGTTAATTACAACAAACTTAAACATAGATTTCATGGGAACTGAAACCTCCCATCGTGCCAACAAGGATTTTTCGCAAACTGTGAAATCTGCAAATCATGTTTTCAAAAATACTTACAGGCCATAAATTAAAAACAAATACTTTTTGACATTTTATACTATACAAACCTCTGTTTATATAGCGTAACTTAAAAATTAAAAATGTTTTTCATTTTTATATTTTATAAAAAAAATCACTACATTGAATTTTAAAATTTAATAATTCCTGTACTAAAAATCACTCTATGGAATATATAGCAATATAGTAAATAAATCTACACTTAAATTGACAGAAAACGTTAAAAAAAGTAGCACATTCGAAGTTTGTTGTAAAATGGATATTGAAAAGTCATGCAAACTAATTTTTTTAATCTTTAATACATGTGACATATTTTGTATGTTTCAGATGGAATATTTACTTCTCCAACAAAGTTAGCAACCCCTTGGATTACCTGGCTACAAATAGATTTAATTATTGGCTAACAGAACACAGGTGTTATTTTGTTTTAACCTTTACGCTGCACAAGAGCACAGCAAATGTCAAAGTTGCTGTTTTTATATGAACGTCAGCGCTGCACGTGACGAATTGAATGACGGTTTGAACAGCGTCTAAAATATACAGAAGAACTAGGAGTTAAATGATTATCCCAACTGCACACTTACTCTTGTGCAAACACTTATTCCTCTACTTCAAGATAAACATTATTTTATTGTTGTTACAGGGAGTATAGTTGACTTTGAGTGATAGTCAAATGTTTTAAAACTGGTTGCTATGTAATTCCGTTCTCTTTGTATGTCCAAGAGATAAAAAATGAAGGTACAAGGGAATATGGGAATACAGTAGACTAAGTGATAGTCAAATGTTTTAAAACTGTTTGTCTAGTTGACGTCTTTGTAATTCCGTTCTCTTTGTATGTCCAAGAGATAAAAAATGAAGGTACAAGGGAATATGGGAATACAGTAGACTAAGTGATAGTCAAATGTTTTAAAACTGGTTGTCTAGGTGACGTCTTTGTAATTCCGTTCTCTTTGTATGTCCAAGAGATAAAACATGAAGGTACAAGGGAATATGGGAATACAGTAGACTTTAAGTAATAGTCAAATGTTTTAAAACTGTTTGTCTAGATGACGTCTTTGTAATTCCGTTCTCTTTGTATGTCCAAGAGATAAAACATGAAGGTACAAGGGAATATGGGAATACAGTAGACTTTAAGTAATAGTCAAATGTTTTAAAACTGTTTGTCTAGTTGACGTCTTTGTAATTCCGTTCTCTTTGTATGTCCAAGAGATAAAACATGAAGGTACAAGGGAATATGGGAATACAGTATACTTTAAGTGATAGTCAAATGTTTTAAAACTGGTTGTCTAGGTGACGTCTTTGAATTCCGTTCTCTTTGTATGTCCAAGAGATAAAAAATGAAGGTACAAGGGAATATGGGAATACAGTAGGCTTTAAGTAATAGTCAAATGTTTTAAAACTGGTTGCTATGGAATATATTGCCAAGAGAAAATAATGACGGTTGCCAATTTGAGAGAACTATAAATATTTGAACATTCAGACAAGTAACAAATAGTTACTCGGAAATGATTCGTTCCACAAAGAAAAGTTTCAATATCAATTATATTTTAACAAAGATCTATATTTTTATGTACGAAGATTTTGTCTAACTCTTACAGTTTATCAGTTATTCGATAGTTATTCAGAATTAAGAGTACTTTTGAACATATTCCCAAAAATAAACATGATTTATATGTTATTACGATATCTTCAAATGTTTCCAGAGAGAGTAAAAACGACACTCACAGAGAAGCAGAACGAGTAAGTTTGAAATTTGACGTTATGCGTACATTCGTTTTAATGAGAGGTACTTGTTAAACCGAGTTTTGTTTAAACCGTGTCACCTAATGACATCGTTACGGCGTCATCTTCTGCAGCCATCCCTGCGATTCTCCTCTCATTTCCCGTACGTTTAAAAGCAATCACAGCCGGATATAACAATGACAATCTCATTAACATCACGTCGAGTTCATCAGCGTTGTCGTCTACTGCTCCACTCAAGAGCCTAGCAGTCGGTGATCGGGCTATTTATTAAAAACAGCATGACCTTCTCTGTTCTTGCATAAACTTTCGAGGTAAACATTTCAGAAATGGCTTTATTACACCTGTACAATGGGCATATGGCAATACAGGGGTTTTGAGCGATAAGCTGGTTGCCATGGTGATGCCTTTTCAATTACATTCTCTTTGCACGGCAAAGAGATAAAAAAGTGAATAACGATTTTGTGTTCAAAGTATATAAACATTCGACAATGCTTATCGATGTCAAAACTGTCAGCAGGAGTGTTTTGTTTCACTGCGTGATGTCAGCGCATGCTTGCCCTTGTGTCGAGGTCAAAGGCGTGGTTTTAACGTACTCATAGCGAGCGACCCTTCGATCCAATTGCACACTTCGCCCATATCGGCAATGCCCTTGAGTACAAACTCTTATGGAGTTCCATCTTTAATTGCGTTCTGACAAAATACTTCACCTCACCCACACGGCCCAAGACCAGCAATTTTCGCCCCTAAATGTTGGCTAAGTTTGGATATGACTACGTTCAGAGGAAAGCAAGTAACAGGTTTTCTGAACACACACCTAGCCATTCCATTAGAAACATCTGCACATCGCGACTGTCATTTTTACTTACAAAGACAGATCAATTTCCACTAGATTTTCTCAGCATAAGTACAGCAGGGACATTGTCTTGTTTATTGATTAGTGAAAAAGAGAATACAATAAAGAAACACATAGTATATATTCAAATAAACATAGTTAAACATTCAAAAGTACAGATATACAAATATAGGATGCAAAATAAGTATTCGTCTGCATACCTAAAATGGTGTAAAATGTTACGGTTAGTACTTAATAGGCGCTCCATTGCTCTTTATAATCTCCTGCATTCTCCTTGGCATGGATTTCACCAAAGATTGTGTTTTTTCCACTGTAATTTTACGCCATTCCTCTGGTACAGAGCTATTTAAATTCTTTATATTAGATATCTGGTGATTGTTAATATTTTTCTCCGGTATACTCCACAAATTCTCTATTGGATTCATGTCTGGGGATTGTGGTGATGTCGGCATCCATCGTGGAGTATTATATAACAACTATAGCCTTGCATGTAGAGCTGTGTGTTTTGGATCATTATCTTGTATGAAAATATAATTCTTAAAAAGACCCATATTATTTACGCTTCTGGACAGATGTGTTTATACGATGTTTATATAAACCTTATGGTTCATAATTCCATCAATAAAACACAAATCCCCAACACCATTTGGAATCGTGCAGCCCCAGACAAGTTCTGAACCGCCTCCATGTTTAACTGAAGCTGTTATATTTTTCTCCTCAAGCTCACAATTCTCTTTTCTCCACACTATTACTCGTTCTTTTGACTTAAAGAGCTCAAATTGACTTGTCAGTAAATACAACCTTCTTTCAGATGTATTTATGTTCTTTTGCAAAAGCAACTCGTTTCTTTCTGTTGATTTTACTGATGTATGGTTTTCTACGGGCTTTTCGGTCTCCATACTCAGCTTCATAAAGCACGTTTCTTATAGTTTGTGCTAAAACGGACTTTCCTGTGTGTGTTTGAACTGCAATAGCAAGTTTTGGAGTACTTAGTTTAGGATTTATCTTGACTTCTCTATGTAACTGTCGTTTTTCCATCTCGTATAGAACTGCAAGACGACCGTTTCTTGATTGATTTTCGTCAGTTTTGTTCTGACCAAACCTGTGTATAATAGTCTTCACTGTATTGGTAGGTCTTCCAATGGTTTCTCCAATTTCTTGAAAATATTTTCCATTTTTAAATAGCCTGATACAAATTTTTTTTCTGTTGTATTTCACGACGTTTTCGACCCATATTACTTAAATAGCAGTCACGGCTTTGGAAACAGAGATGGGACTGTCAGGATGAAACAACTGCATAAGAAAAGAGAAAGGGTGTGTGTCAGCGAGGCACCAATACTGGCATCTTGTTTACTGTTTATTTGACATCAAATGGGACATGATTTTAAATAACGTAGAGCTGTGCACTAATTAAGCAATATATGAACCCAAATTGTGTTTTATTTTTCAATCCAAATATCAACAGAGTTAAGTAAATAGTTATTGTTCGCTTTTTATCCATATTTTTTCTGATTGTGCTCGTTATATTCTATGTGCTATGATTAGACGAATACCTTTTGGAGTATCTGTAGGTACTATGGGGCGGAAATGTTGCTCCTACTGACTGAACTAAATTCTGGAGATACGCCTTGTTTACAATATGCATCAAATGCTTCAGTGGAGGTAAGGAGACAATAGACAATCATTTTAGTTTGTCTTTTGTTAGTGCAGCTCTGTGTTCTAGTACTAAAGAATTAAATACTCTTTGTCATTTCATTTTAAAGACAGCCAGTTCTGAAATTATACTTTCTTTCTTTTTTTTCCACGAAGCTATGAAAATAATATTCATTTGCTTCGTTACGAGCAACAAAATGCATTTTATACCTTAAAGGATTCTCCAAAATCAAATGGGTTACCTTTAAAAGTATTAATACATAATTATTAGTCATTTTAGGCTTAAATACATTTTATATTTTGCATTTTTCCGTTGTATTTTGGTCATTAACTTACATAATCTTCCTCTTGTTTAGATTTCTTCTTAGATCATTCAATTGGTCTTTCAAATTAAATCTTATTTTTCATTATACAACCGTGAATGGTTCAAACTGAAGAACTGGATTTGTCAATATTAAATTAATGGGCCATGAAGTAAATTTAACATCGACATGGGTTCTCTGAACATTACCCAGTTGAACAGTCACATGCGTTTCTCTTACAAGTCCCATTTTAATTCGGTAAGTTCTATTTATCCATTAATATTTATAAATCTACTCAACAATGACAAAAAGGACAGGCAAACCACTCTAAAATCTTCTGTAGTGTACATAATTTGCTCGAGATCAAAGATTTGCATCGCTAGATCCAAACTTACACCAGTAAGAAGAAAACAAAAGCTGTCACTAGTTTATCATTGCAACCAACTGTTTCCATATTATTTCTCTTTATATTGTTCGTATCGTGCTGTTTTGGTGAACCTAACCTTGAAGGTCTATATGGAAAACAAATATCGATCGCAAACAAATTAACAGATGCTAGAGAGGTGAGAAAAACAAATGCTACGCAGGTGAAAGAGGTACAGAATTTCAAAGCCATAACATAACCAAGGCCGACTCTTGTCTTTCATTGGCTGCACTAATTTAGTTTTCGCTTTAGGTGCATGTTTCTCAGCAACTGCTTGAACCATGACTATCAACTTTTTCTATGTTGCAAAAGATAGCTCTGACAAATTCCAGCAAAGATTTCATCAGTGTGTCATATGCTAATGAAAAATATTTTGTTACTCTGTGCTTAGAAAAGTTAAAAAAAATGTTTTAAGGACAATGTTTGCTGGAATTGCGGTATTTATTCCCACAATCAGATATGGCACAATGATATGACACTTTTGTTTTTATATCCTCTGTAGCAGAAGTACCAACATTATTATTCATTTCCAAGGCCGCCTAAGAAAGAAATGGTGCGACACATGTGACGCTATTTCCGCTCGGTCGGCGTCTTAGGTGAATGAACAAGTCTAGAACGAACCAGACATAACAAATTAACAGTGCCTATTTCATTAAGACATGACTTTCTGTATCAATTCTACTCTTACAAGAACACAAACTATTTAAGTGATAGTCAACTTTTTATATATTAAATGGAAATACTGGTAAATTCATAATACATGCATATAGTTTAACAAAAACTGGGCGTAAAATGAAATCACGTGATGGGTTAAAAGCATAAGCAGAGACTATTCCCAGAAAATTCAACAGATACACTTAATTTGTTATAAAACTATATTAAACACGTAGCGTTTTCCTCAAAATCGTGAGCCATTTTTGAAAAATCAAACGTTTTCATATAAATCTTCGTGTCGCAACACTTTAGATGCTAAAATTATGCGGTTTGATATTAAATGAACTTTTCATAACAAGGTTATGGTATTAATACCAGAAAGTTTTAAAAAATGTCTGAAAAAGTGCGTTTTCGTAAAATATTAGCATCGGTTTTGGGGTGTAACACACTAAAAGCTTGAAAATTCCCAAGAGAATCGTTCAAAATAACTTTAGATGTTGGACGATAAGCCAAATAGAGCAAATAAAGCTATTAAAAATGTGGTAAATGCTCTATTTCACTCAGCGGCACTGATTTTGCCTCTGCCAGTTAAACAAAATGACAGAATATTCCTTCAGAATGAAGAAGATTTCATAACTAATTCTTTAAAATTCAGGATTTTGTATTTTCTTACTCATCAACACAATATTTTAATCAACTAGAGTCTAGTTGTATGAACGATAACGTAAAAATGTGCAAATCTTAGTGTTTATAAAGAAAGCATATAAACAAGCCCAAATATACAACATAATAAACAGATGAACATCACTGCCGACTGGCAATTGTTCCAAAGAGACTCAGAAAAGGCCAGAGATGTTAATGTTAGTGGCATATAAACGGAGCAAAAACAAAACACAAACGAAAATGAGCTGAATTTGTAACTTTAATGCTTAAAAGAGGTACAAAATAAACGAACTGTAACATTAGACCGAAAAGCTCATTGAAAGACAAGAAATCACTTCGTTGAGATTGTAACTAAGCCATAGTGAATTGCACCACAGTTTTTCTCTACTCTTACACAACATTTCTTAGAAAAGCGTGTTCATTTTATTAGTTAAACAAGATAAGCTTTACACATTTACAAATTTCGTTGTGGGTGTTACGAAGAATGCATTACGTTGAAGTGAGTCATCTGTTTAAAAAGCGAATTACTCTGCGATGATTTCGAAATCTCTTGTTCCTTCAAAGAGTGGGAAAAATAAAAATAAACCAAGAAATAAGAGAAAAAAACCACCTCGCTCTCGGAAAACGCATATTTTTAAATTCAAACCTACAACAAAAGATATTTCGGAAACGGCTAACACTACAAAGAATTTATTAAATTAAACTATGTGCTTTAGCAAATTACATTTACTGTGTAGTAAGATTTAACCTATCTCTCAATTAACTTCATTCATGCGTACTTTAACCTAAATCGTCCAGTCATTTTTAAGCAAAAAAGGAGCAACGAAAGCATTTGTCTATGTAAACGTTTGTTTCTATTGAATTTCTTTCGTAAACCTTCCTGTCGCATTTTTTGGAAGCCGCTAGAGTTGAATACCAAATTTTGGTGTTCACTTACTCGACTTTATTTAGACTTACGTGGCACGCGTGCACGAACCGTTTACTAATGATTTTATTGTAAATATGTTATCGTTTTATGTTATATTTACTCTTTAAAAAACATATGAAGAGCGCTGTTTGTAGAGGTTTCTGTTTTATGTAAAAACGCAAAAGGAAACGAATTTATAAACCAAATTATGAGTTTATTAATTAAATTTGGCACATAAAGCAACATGCAAAATAACTGGGTAATGTAGGAGCAATAATACAGCAAGTTGTTATAATTACTCTTTGTTAATAATCCATTTATGTAAATCTTCTTTGTAAAAACATATGAAGAGGGTTAGTTGCTAAGGTTTCTGTTCAATGTACAAAACAAAACGGAGACGACCTTATAAACCTAAGTGAATCTCGTACACGCGAAGTAATTGGTAGTGTACGAGCAGTATAAGCACTATTTGAAAATAATCGTTTTATGTTATATTTTCTCTTTGAAAAAACACATAGAGCATTGGTTATTAACGTTTCTGTTGAATATAAAGTAGAAAAGGAAGAAATTTTTAAGTTTTATTAATTGAACCTGTATACAAAACAACACGTGAAATAATTGGGTAATATGGCTGCAGTAATACAGTGAAATATTTGTAAACAAACGCTTTATATTTCAGAAAAAATATGAAGGGTGTCGGTTGCTAAGCTTTCTGTCGAAATGTAGAAAAACAAAAAGCAAGCGCTGATAATGTTAGGAAAGTCCTAACGAAACGCCTTCTAGATAAATACTAGTAATCAATGAAGCATGGAGTATTAGTTTGACTCAAAATTATAACTGTTATTAATATCATTTTAACCTCGAAACTGACATATAAGTATAGAATTGTTAGGTGGAATGCAATGGACATACTAGAAGGTAACATTGAATTGTTATTATTTTAGTACTTGTTTGTATTTACATGTTATCCTTTACACCTAAAAATGTACATTGTTTGTTTGTATATAGCATATAGCTTCATTAAATCTAGTAATATTTAACTGTAGTTACGCAGTTCTAAAACTAACAGTTGAGTGAGAGAATTGGTTTCCACAGAAGCTTACCAAAAGAGACAGAAGAACATCTGCAGCAGTAAAAAACATTTGCGAATCGAAATGCGACATCCGAGCTGAGAGAAAAGATCTGCAGCGCGGGCGGGTGTAAGTTTCCAGAAGGCGATGTTAAGCTTCACACAAATACACTCACACTATCAAACTTTGCACTAAACACTAACAGCACTAGAGCACTTGCCGTCACTTGTCACCACACTTCCTTCCACTACACAACTAATGCGTCAAGGAGATATGCCAGGTCCCTGCCCCTGCTGGACCGGCAACAATGCGCGCGCGCGCACTCTACGGCTGCAACCCCAGCAGCTCAACCCCAGTGGCGTAATGGAACCGCACCCCGCCTAGCCTACTTCTCAAACACAAGACACACACAATTCTCAGCTAAGTTTATACTTCAAGTTTAAAAACAGTCGCAAAAGTTGTACGAAAAACAAAACTCCAAAAATTACATCTGACATAAATTGTCACTTTTAAGGAAATATATATATTTTTGTTTACTTAGACTTTCTAGTTATGACAAAGTCATTCAACTTGTAATGGATCTTTGTTTGTAACCCGACTTATCGTTCAAATTTGTCACGAAAAAAAAAACACATTTCCTCGTTTGTTCGTTTATTTATCTGCCGTAGAAGTCAGCCAGACTCGGCATCATCAAAAATACAGTTTATGTACAATAATTTTCAAAGATATAAATATGAATTACAAATATGATTGAAAAAGTTACAAATTAATATAAAGTCTAATACAGTAGTACATTTTAAAAATACATTCAGTAAAATAAAATTTATTATTACAATTTTATATTAAAATTAACTGACACTAAAAGGTAAAAGTTTATTAGCTATTTTCTCTATATGTTGGTGATCAATGACTAATCTATTACTGCTTGTTTTACCATCAATAAACCCATTATAGACTTTAAACATTCAGCACCGATAACATTCAACAATGGTAATTAAAACATATTGTTATTTTACACCGTTTTTGTCACTCCGTGATCTCACCGCCTTCTGTTATGCTGCCGTCATTGTTAAAATATCACACAAAACACCGGCGGCCAGCTCCTCTTAAAAGTTGAAAAGCCAATATACGTGGAGAAAAAAGTGACTGGCGTTTTCCCAACTTCCGACACTTTTCACCAGATCTCCAGTGTTTTGAAGTAATTTACCGACAGAATATTAAATACAGTCGATTTCTGGATACATGTCGATGCTGTTTAAAAAACAGATACATTTTGCAATGCCAGTTACCTTCAATGAACTGCAGAAAGTATTGAAGACTGGCCGAAATAAGGAAACAGTGCTAATCCCTTGAAATCCCTGAAACGTGCGTATAGATTTTCGTCCCAGTAGAAGCGACCGAAATTAGAGACTCTTCCTGCTACAGAAATATGATACAAATAATGCTTTCAATTAAATTATTGTACTTGTTTTTATTAATTTTGACTTTATAGTAGAGATATCACGACTTTCATTTATAAAAAGGCATTTGCGTGTGATTTCGTCTTTCTTACCTACACCAAGGTATTGTTTTTTTTTAACACCATTGAGTCGATTGCCTTTTGTTTTCAGGATCCTGACAATAAATCCAAGATTCATCATTACTACCACTATTCCCAACCATATTTGGAATTTCTCCAGAGTTTTTCCAAAACAACCCATGCCTTTATGGTTTGATCGGGAGTCAGTTCAATTGCACTTATTTGGGATTTAAATTACTTTTCTCGTTTGATGCTGTCATGTAAAGGAATTTATACTTGTACAATCTCTTAAAAAACCTATTCAAATTAATCTGAACCATTAATTTTTCTTAGGCTCAGTTGCATTTTAATTTAAAACAAGTATGTATAAAAATTCAAAATATAAAATAATACAGAATGTTTGTGATCTGAAAAGCTCTCATGAATGTTCACTCACACCACCTTCACTACTCTTAAAATACTTATTCATCTCTCTACTTCAACTTAAACATTATCTTATTGTAGTTACAAAGCCATACAGTAGACTTTAAGTGATAGTCAAATGTTTTAAAACTGGTTGTCTAGGTGACGTCTTTGTAATTCCATTCTCTTTGTTTGTCCAAGAGATAAAAAATGAAGGTGCAAGGGAATATGGGAATACAGTAGACTTTAAGTGATGGTTAAATGTTTTAAAACTCGTTTTCTAGGAGATGGCTTTGTAATTCTGTTCTCTTTGTATGTCCAAGAGATAAAACATGAAGGTACAAGGGAATATGGGAATACAGTAGACTTTAAGTGATAGTCAAATGTTTTAAAACTGGTTGTCTAGGTGACGTCTTTGTAATTCCATTCTCTTTGTTTGTCCAAGAGATAAAAAATGAAGGTGCAAGGGAATATGGGAATACAGTAGACTTTAAGTGATGGTTAAATGTTTTAAAACTCGTTTTCTAGGTGACGTCTTTGAAATTTCGTTCTCTTTGTTTGTCCAAGAGATAAAAAATGAAGGTACAAGCGAATATGGGAATACAGTAGACTTTAAGTGATAGCCAAATGTTTTAAAACTGGTTGTCTAGGTGACGTCTTTGAAATTCCATTCTCTTTGTATATCCAAGAGATAAAACATGAAGGTACAAGGGAATATGGGAATACAGTAGACTTTAAGTGATAGTCAAATGTTTTAAATCTGGTTGTCTAGGAGATGGCTTTGTAATTCTGTTCTCTTTGTATGTCCAAGAGATAAAACATGAAGGTACAAGGGAATATGGGAATACAGTAGACTTTAAGTGATAGTCAAATGTTTTAAAACTGGTTGTCTAGGTGACGTCTCTGAAATTCCATTATCTTTGTATATCCAAGAGATAAAACATGAAGGTACAAGGGAATATGGGAATACAGTAGACTTTAAGTGATAGTCAAATGTTTTAAAACTGGTTGTCTAGGTGACGTCTCTGAAATTCCATTATCTTTGTATATCCAAGAGATAAAACATGAAGGTGCAAGGGAATATGGGAATACAGTAGACTTTAAGTGATAGTCAAATGTTTTAAAACTGGTTGTCTAGGAGACGTCTTTGTAATTCCGTTCTCTTTGTATGTCCAAGAGATAAAAAATAAAATTTTCAAAACACGTTTCGTGTATAGGATAGTATGGTGAGGGGTAATTTATTCGAAAACCTTCTGTTTCACACTTGGAAGATACTAAACTTAAATACTTAGTTTGGTATTTCATCTATATTTAGTTTTCGAGTTACTTGCATCACAGAGTAAAAATGCACACCTAGTGGCTGAACAGTTACCTAAATAACAAGCGAAGCCTTTTACCGAAGTAGGTGGGTAATTTCAAATAACATATCGCTAGATAATAAAACCGTAAATATAATTTAAATTTTATGGCAAATTAAACCTTAAAACTTCCCGCAATTATTACAGCATAAAGATAAGCTTTACATTTCGAAGCGTTTCTGATTTAGCGACCTCAGCAGGATCTTAAAACTAGAAGGAAGCGGTGAAATATCGCAAAACCCATCAGAAAGCTGAGAGTGGCTGTCAAAAGGAGGACGACGGCAATGGGCCGATGGATCCGCATTATTTATTGATAGCATAAGTGGAAGAAAGAAGCCATCCATTTTCTGATAAATCGGAAATGTTGTTTCCAAGCAAAACAAACGACGAACACTTCAGTAGCGTCTTTCATTTGTCTGAGACTTAGATGTATGAAGTAAACGTTTGGACCGTTTTGTACAGTCACACGTAGGTCCAGTAGCTAGGTGTGACTTTCAAAGCGAGGGAAGCTCCAAATAATAATTTTCATTAAAGTAAGAAAGAATAATGACTCAAAGAACTAAGACTACTCTTTAGTACTCTTTCTAGTGTACAGTCACACGTAGGTCCAGTAGTGAGGCGTGATTTTCAAAGCGTGGGAAGCTCCAAATAATAATTTTCATTAAAGTAAGAAAGAATAATGACTCAAAGAACTAAGGCTACTCTTTAGTACTCTTTCTAGTGTACAGTCACACGTAGGTCCAGTAGTGAGGCGTGATTTTCAAAGCGTGGGAAGCTCCAAATAATAATTTTCATTAAAGTAAGAAAGAATAATGACTCAAAGAACTAAGGCTACTCTTTAGTACTCTTTCTATTGTACAGTCATGCGTAGGTCCAGTGACGAGGCGTGACTTTCAAAGCGAGGGAAGCTCCAAATAATAATATCCATTAAAATAAGAGAGAATAATGACTCAAAGAACTAAGGCTACTCTTCAGTACTCTTTCTATTGTACAGTCACACGTAGGCCTTTCATTGCAAGACAGCTCACACTACAAGCTTCCCCTCTAAATTCAGGCGTTCCTACAGCTGGGCCACAGCATGTGAACTAAATGGAAAGATATGTAATTCACGCAGTTTTGCTAATAACTTAAAACGTCCCAAGAATTTCCAATTTGTCAGCACTATTTACCAATCCACGTAAAATACTATTGCTAATGCACATACAAAAGTTTATTTTTCACACACTACAGATACTTCACGTCACAAAATATGCAGCGCTTCCTAGCTAACGAAAAGTCGCGATTGTTTCCGGAAACCTACGAAGCACGGTATTCAGGGATACAAATGCGTAAATAGAGAACTGAATGAGCTCGCGGAATTAGTTTCTCTAATTCCAATCTAAGCAGCTCTCAAATTGTCCGCAGCACCGCGGATGTTCGCGAGTACTTCATTTTATGTCTGTGCCATTGAAGATGAGGTTTCATTTGTTTCGATACAGAGGAAAATGGAAGGTTAACAGTATCACTATAGCCAAGCCAAGAGTGGTACTGACAGATTATCAATTCCAGAAAGTCAATGAGGTCATTTTTATATTTGAATGTTACAAGTGACAGGTTTTCTTATAGCTTCGAGGGCTGTTCAATAAAGAAACACAATTTTTTACAGTTATAATTTTTCGCACTAAAACTCAATCTTATTACATATATTCTGTTAGCTTAATGTGAAACAAACACGCTGTAGTAGTTTCATTGTTGGTACTCCTGGTTCACGCCTGTGAGAACCAGGCAAGTTCAGACATGTTCAGTATCATCTACCGCTGTAATGGAGGTAACATGCAGTTAAAGTTTATGTTAGAGGAAGATCCGGAGTTTCTTTCAAACGTAATCACTGCTGATGAAACTTGGCTATATCATTTTGATCCTGAGAGCAAACAGCAAAGCTCAGTGTGGAAATTGCCTTCAACATCAACCCCCCAAAAAGCAAAAGTGGTTGCTTCTGCTGGGAAAGTTATGGTCATCTCATTCTTTGATATTCATGGAATGGTTTATCAGCATGTTGTACCTGCACACACATCAGTACCTGGACAATACTACAGGGATGTCCTGAAAACATTGCAAGTCCATATCAGGCCCAAAAGACCACATTTCCGTGAAGCAGGCTGGATGCTGCACCACGATAATGCGCGGCCGCATACTGCCAATGTTGTTGCTGAATATCTTGCAGATATCAACGTGAAGTGCATCCCTCACCCTCCCTATAGTCCGGATTTAGCCCCATGTGACTTTTTTCTATTCCCTAACTTGAAGAAACGACTTCGTGGGAGGCATTATCCATCATCAGAAGCAGTGGTGAAGGCTGCGGAGGCGATTTTGAAGGATATCTCAAAAAATGGTTTCCAGTATGTCTTTGAAGACTGGCAGAAACGCTTGGACAAGTGCATCGCATTCAGAGGAGACTATTTTGCGAAGGGCCATCAAAATTATGAGGATGAGTACACGACACTTTAAAAAAATGTGAACATTCTTTACTGAACAGGCCTCGTACACTGGAGAGACCTATGTTAGTTACTGTCTTGCTGCCATCGTAATTTCGTCATTCATTTTTTTCCCTTGACAGTTATGGGGGGAAGGAATGTAATTTCGCACGATTAATGGCTTCATAACAAGCCATTTTAATGCTACAATGTACATATTTAATGACGCTGCGATTATTTATCACACGTCGGTTATTACTTCGGTTTATGAAACTGAAGTTGCAATTAACTATTAGCCTGGCGTAATACGTATATTTCTGGCGGAATATCAGCACTGAATTACTGAAACGTAGCACTTCATTTATTTACTGAAAATTTCTGTCGTATCCTTGAATGATACAAAAATTAAATACTTATTCATTGGACTCCTCATTTTTGAGTAACCTTTCACTTCACCACTCTGTCTGGAAGTGCGCTCCCATAGGTAGGTACAATAAATTGTATTCCATTTTGTAACGTTAGGTATAACTTAGTTTCTATCAAAGAAAAGAAAGTTTTGAAGATGTCTGGAAAAGAACCGATCGACCGACGTTGAAGCAGTTAATGGAAAGTAAATTCAATTGTTTTAAATAACAATGCTGACTTAGCGACCAATTCTCTTTGGGAATAATTAATATTCTTTTGTTTCCGGCGCTCAGTTGTTTCGTGCTGTAATATTAAATGACATTCATCCTTCTGCGAACAAAAGAAAAACGCTGTAATAAATAGAAAAAGGACACTGTTGTATTTCTTGTTTTATACCGTCATATTCCAATTATGAAGGTTGAAAAAGTGAGAAAGGCTGTGTACTTCTGTAGCTGTTTGCCTCAGGTTCAGCAGACCTAGTTCGATTCTCGGTCAGCTTGATAAAGCTCTTATCGGGGTTTTCCCTTATCCTGAAAGATTAATGTCTGATAACTCTAAGCTCTATGTACCCTGTACTCATGTGACCATCATTTCATTCATCGTCCGATATGACAACGTTGGATATTTTCTCTTATCCTGAAAGATAAATGTCTGGTAACTCTAAGCTCTATGTGCCCTGTACTTATTTGAATATCATTTCATTCATCGTCCGATATGACAACGTTAGAGGGTTTCCCTTATCCTGAAAGATGAATGTCTGGTAACTCTAGGCTCTATGTACCCTGTACTCATTTGAACATCATTTCATTCATCGTCCGATATGACTTAACGTTGGAGGTTTTCTCTTATCCTGAAAGATGAATGTCTGGTAACTCTAGGCTCTATGTAGCCTGTACTCATTTGAACATCATTTCATTCATCGTCCGATATGACTTAACGTTGGAGGTTTTCCCTTAACCTGAAAGATGAATGTCTGGTAACTCTAGGCTCTATGTACTCTGTACTCATTTGAACATCATTTCATTCATCGTCCAACTTAAAAACATCTTTGAAAATTAGGATTCGTTTAATTACGTTTTATTTGACATTATGTATGCTTTTACTCATGATACCTTTTCATTTATCAATTCCATAACTTTATTCTTTCTTTGATCTAAAACTTTATTCTTTTATCGAGTGTAATCTACGTAAATATTAAATGTGAACTTAAAAGAAAACTGAAATGGAAAAGCCAAATGCAATAACACAAGCCACAGAAAGAATAGCACTACAACTACTCTTCCAAAAATCCAGTAAGAAAATCTAACCTCTTCGTTTCCTGATGTAAGGCAAATCATTTGAATGAACACTACATGAAAACATCTGACTGCTCCTATTCGTTTTTAACAGTATTTCTTTTGTTTCAAAACCCTCGCTATACACGAGAAATCTTCTCGTTCTAAACGTCCTTAGAGGAGTAAATATTGATATTTCACAAATTTAAGCGTAAAATGTGCCTTTATTTTCCTCGTAGAGTTACGAAAAGTTAGCCAGTTTCAATTCTTGTATCAACTAAAACTGCTACGAAATGATTTAGTAATTACGAAACTGCCCTAAAACTAAGATTTAATTTATTAAAATTAGGGTAGAGGTGGTTGTAAGTTTATATAAGTGTGGGTATAAATGTTTTAAGCTGCATCAATTTTCAGTTTACAGATTACGCAAAGATCTGACTGTGTTTTGTCTCTTAATTTAGCAATTTTCATCTGTTTAACATTGAGTATATAATTATTACTTTATTTACTAAGTACAGTAAGTAGCGAAGTCTTGCATTCCACCCAAATAATCATCGATTTCGCTAGAAATACGCGTTTTAAGAAGTCCTGAAACTAAAAACTGTATTTTTAGAAAGAAGGTCCGTGCGAAAAAGAACTAAAAATTGTAAATTAAATAAAAACCAACTAAAAATACTCTACAAAGGGAATATTTTAGGAAAATATTGATTGTTTTTCAAAGTATCTTTAATAATTTTGATTAAATTATTATATAATTAAGATATTTTCAAAAGAAACGAAATGTATATACTGAATTTTTTGGGGGAATGTCCCTAATAGTCCAATTTATTCTGAATAACATTCGCATAACTGATAAACTGTAAGGGATAAACAAAATATTACTATAACCTATAGGTATTGTTAAAACATACAATTTATACCAAATAATTTTTTGTGTAGCTGAACTATTTCCGAGATGTGTGTTATTGGTTTGAATTTTCCAATGTTATACCTTTCTCAAATGAGGAACTGAAAATAAATTTTTATTCATTGCTGCTTCTTAACTGCTGTGGTTTTCAGTGTCGCATTCCGTATTGGACATGAAATACGCCTTAATTTTGCTCATAGGTCTCATCAGGTTTGAGTTTCTTTTACGTGTAGAAGATTTTTTTAAGGCAGAAAATAAAATTATCACCCTACGCCGGATTTGAACCTGCGACTAGATTGTTGCCTCGGAGGAACTTTCAGCTGTTGTTTGTTTCACTCGCTGACATGAAAAGAAAAAAAAAAATTGAAGGTCGCCGTCTCCATGTTTCACTTGTTTTGACATAACTTGTAGTCGTGTTTACAAACAATAACTGTTCAACTTTTGTTTCCTGAGAGGAGGCAAGTTTGAGATGCTTCTCTGTTGAAAGGTTTCACTCGAAGGAGGAGCAGTGAAGTGTAATAATGCTGATGCTTGCCACGCATTTCATAAATCTCCGAGATAAAACACAATTCACGACTGTTTACTTTTAACAGCAACAAATTACGTCGAGGGCAAAGTAGATGAAAATCTCTCGTGTATACAGTTCCTTCGTTTGTCATTTGTGACTAACTTAGAGATTTGTCTGCATCTACACAAAGCAGACTAAACGAACTCTATTCCAGCTAATGAGGTATGTGGTGCGACAACACTTCAAGTGGACCAAAAGTCACTTCAAAACTTAAACCGTCACAAACACGATACTTGCAAGGTACCGGCATCGAACAAATTTGCTCCATACTTTTTCGATACTTCGGTGGTGATTCTGCAATTTTTTTATTTTATTTTGAAATCACAAAATATTATTGTCGCAAATAGAACATTACAAAACCCGAGAAATTGTCAGGAATGTGGTACCCGTACAGTAACATTATACAAGAAAATAATCGTGTCTCAACTGTCAGTTAACAGTTCACTACATATCTCACCTCCTCTTTCTAGTACACTGCATTACTGCAAAACAAATTCAACATTTCCAAAACTAAATATTTGTGTATTCCACCTACAACAGTTTTCTCTGAAATACTATTTAGTACAGCAGGACTCATTTGTGACAAAAAGAAGTAGACTTGGCCCCGAAACAGTGAAAATGCTAGTATTTTTTAACAAAAACTTATAACAGTGAACTGTTTTGCTTTTAAATGTCTAATGTAGAGTTTAAAAATAAGAACACTAATGGTTTTAAGTTTTGTCTCATTAAATATGTGTACACAGTTCTACCAACATTCTATTTTGTACTAAAATTAGAAGTGGAAATGACGGTATCGAGAATCACGTATCGATAAATACAGCTATCGACCGATATGTAATATGAAGTCCTTGACAAGGTTTTGTTTTCTTTTGTTTCTCCCAGTTCGCCGTTACCATGGCTACAGACACACTACAGAGGTGGCAACACACGCAATATAAAGTGAAATTACTGCATAATAAACGTTTGTTAATTGTATTACACAATATCAGAAATACGTTACCTGATTCCTATAAAATCTGATAACGTGATGTAGCATTTCGTACGCTTTAGTACATGTACAAATTAGAAGGCATCCAGGTGGAACTGCCACACAATGTAAAGAGCTCCACTATTAACAGGTATCCTTCGCATTCATTTGTTCACACTACTTTGTAACTAAAGGGACAACTTTATCATGTCGATCAAGAAAATTTAGTCTCTAGATCCTGAATACGTTTCGCTGATGCTAGAAAATATTTCAGACCGTCCATATTTGCATTCGAAAATAAACATATTGGAACATCCTAAGTGTATTTTCTACGAGAGATGTTCAATAAAGGATGATCACATTTTTGTTTTTGTTTTTTGTTTTGACAACGTAACTTTACTCATCCTCATAGTTTTGATGGTCCTTCTCAAAATAGTCTCCCCTGAATGCGATGCACGTGTCCCAGCGTTTCTGCCAGTCTTCAAAGACATGCTGGAAACCATTTTGTGAGAGATCCTTCAAAATAGCCTCCGCAGCCTTCACCACTGCTTCTGATTATGAATAATGCCTCCCACGAAGGCGTTTCTTTAAGTTAGGGAATAGAAAAAAGTCACATGGGGCTAAATCTGAAATATAGGAGGGTGAGGGATGCACTTCACGTTGATTTTTGCAAGATATTCAGCAACAACATTGGCAATATGCGACCGCACATTATCGTGGTGCAGCATCCAGTCTGCTTCATGGAAATGTGGTCTTTTGCGCCTGATATGGACTTGTAATGTTTTCAGGACATCCCTGTAGTGTTGTCCAGTTACTGATGTGTGTGCAGTTACAACATACTGACAAATCATTCCAGGAATATCAAAGAATGAGATGACCATAACTTTCCCAGCAGAAGCAACCACTTTTGCTTTTTTGGGGGGTTGGTGATGAAGGAGATTTCCACACTGAGCTTTGCTGTTTGCTCTCAGGATCAAAATGATGTAGCCAAGTTTCATCAGCAGTGGTTACGTTTGAAAGAAACTCCAGATCTTCCTCTAACATCAACTTTAACTGCATGCAGACCTGCATGCGAATGTCCTTTTGTTCGGGAATCAACATTCCTGGAACCCATCGCGTACAAACACGTCTCATGTGTAATGTTTCTGTGGGTGGCACCCAATGAAATGTTCAGTATTTCAGAAAGTGATCTTAAGGTAATTCGTCGATCCTCTCTCACAATGGCAGCAGCAGTGTTGATGTTTTCTTCCGTAAGAGCAGTAACTGGAGCAGCGGGTCCACCTTCCTTTGAAATTGATTGTCTCCTCTCTTTAAACATTTTAAACCACCTTCGAGCTGTGATGTAGGTAAGAACAGACTCTCCATAGGCCTCCTGTAACATTGTATACGCCTCAACTGAAGATTTGTTGAGAATTTCAAAGCAGCATATTGTTCCTCGCGTGTTACCTTCATTGCAGCGGTAGGCGATACTGAACATGTCTGAACTTGCCTGGTTCTCACAGGCGGGAACCAAGAGTATCCACAATGAAACTACTACGACGTGTTTGTTTCACATTAAGCTAACAGAATATAATAAGTTTGAATTTTAGTGCAAAAATTATGACCGTAAAAAATTTTGATCATTCTTTATTGGACAGCTTTAGCAGTTTCTCCGCTTCTATATGACACACATAGATAGCTTTTACCGCCAATAGAGCCTCATAAAAATGCTCCAGAATGAATGTGGATTAGGCAGTGACAGGACGCGTGCCTCACGCTGTCGGAATTCGCAGGTATAGTTCACACGTCGTGCCGCGTGCTGCAGCTGTTTGTAAACATTCCGGCATACTCCGCAGTAGCTTGCTACTATTAAGAACGTCTTTGGCTTATGAAACCGCAATAAAGAAGCTATTGCTTATGAGTGTTAAACGTGTTCCAAAATTCCTTATACCTTTTAGAGAGAAGTTAATGTTAGTGAGGTTGAGGATGGAAGCATTAAATGATAAACAGAACAGAAAACACCTTCAAAGAATTGTAGATAAATTAACCAAAACTAAATGGCTTATACAATGATACAAGCATTTTAATTCACGTGTTTGATAATACTAAATAAAGCATTTGCAAGTGAAAAGGAAGCTGTTGATATTTACAGTAAGTGGTTGAAAGTATTGTACAATTAAGATCAAGTTAAACAAATAGATATTATCGTTGATGTAACTATTTTTACAATTGATATTTTTAATGAAGCTAAATTAATCGTGCGTTCGTTGAACTCCCTTCAGCTGTTCCATCCATCAAAATCATATCCGTCATTTCGGCGTTCGTATAGCGCTCCATATTGCTTGGACTTGCTATCTAAGTACACGCAAAATACTCTCTGTTAGGACGGAATGTGTAGTTTTACACTGAAGAGCAACCTTCAACTGTTCGAGTTATTAGTCGACTTTTTAACAAGTAACTGCCGTTTGCTCCGTTACCTGAAAGGTAGGCTAGGGTCACTGATGAAGAGCAAGGGGTAATGTTTTTGTTTTCGTGGCCACTGAGTCCCAATAACTACTTCTGAGGTTCGCACACCAGTGGTTCCTGTGCTGCCTAATCACAAAATAATGTAATATTTATTGCTGAATAAAATTGTACCTCAGAGAACTGTGAAGCTGCGACATCGAAATTAGGACTATAATTTACATCAGTTCTCCAAAAAGAAATATTAAGAGCTTCATGAAGTTCAACCCTTTTTCTAGCGTGCTAACGAGTCACTTGTCGCTCTACCCCACCTCCTTCACTTTGTGCATCTCGCATTTCCCCTTCACTCATTCAGGTAATCGAGATTTAGAGAAGTTTTCTTTTCGAGTCCTATGAATGCGTCGCAGCGCGGCAAACAATAGATGTAGCCAAATCAGCATTTCCCTCCATTCAACAGAGCCCTGTGTAAGGTCAATTTTATATAGTTTAGTCCAAAACATGATGTATTTAAGATATTTACGCGATAAATAAAACGTTAATCTGTAATTTTCTAGTCCCTGAAGCCTTCCAATAGACCTATTTAAAACTCACAATTTTTAAACTAACTTTTACCGCTAAACTACTCAGTTTTGAAAGTCGCCATTCATTCGTATTTCGACATGTTATACAAAGATTACGGAAATTTTACATTTAGCGAGCAAATTTCTCATTATCAACAACCAGTGGTAGTAATACTGATGGTAGTAGTAATAATAATATAGTTTTTATAAATCATTTAAAATAAATAATAGTGGAAAAAAAAATAATTTGAATGTCAAAACTTTTTTTTTTTTTTTTTTTTGTTCTTCTTTGCACTTGAAAACAGTTGAATTTTACATGTTGATATTCTGCTGTTTGCAAGTTTATAAACCGAGACAACTGACTACTACTCGGCTACAACATTTTGCCACCTTTGTTCCATTTATTTGGTCAGGCTTTCAAACAATTTAAGCGCGATATTCACAGTCTGTTTCGGTTTTCTTCTAAATGATAAACTATGCTCTAGGGGCATAAGATAACTGGCGCCACAGAGACTGAATCGTGACTCAAAGATTACGTTCATTTTCAAATACAGTGCATTATCGAACTAAAATGCACATTTACGTGTTAATAACCTAAATTATTATTTTTTTCATAATCGTCTCTTTCAGTATGCCAATTGTTTTTCACTACTTATTTTCTGTTGTGGTAACTGAGCCGCCTGTCACTATAGACCATCCATTTTACTTCGACGTGTTCACACTTCACAGCTATATATTAACAAAGATATAAGCCCTCAGTTACATCTAAGGGTTCGAAATTAATTAATAAATAAATCCAATACAGGTGCACAATAAACTTTTGCTTACACTTTTTAGGGGCGAAATAGCTCGCGAGCCGGATTAGATCCGAGAGCCGCAGTTTGGCAAACGCTATTCCAAAGAGTAATTTGCGGTTTCAAAATTATTTCCAGTAAATGCCACTGGTAACGCTGCAATTCTGTCTTTAGAAACAAAACTTTATTATTTATAAATAAAACGTCAATTGACTTTACTACAGGACTACATTGACTGTGTATCTAGCCATCTAAGAACCTGCTACTCTGGACGTGCTAATCAACCAGACCACGGTTAGTGTTTTGTTTTCCTCAAGAGCGCAGACCAAAGGCGTCACCAAGCCTGACAAAAGAAGGGGAATCTAGTAATTTTTATTGCACCCTTGTAATGAAAATGGCTCCCGCCCCCCGGGACAAGTAAATATCACACAGGGCGTCATGCACCAAAGACTTAGGGTGGAAGAGGGCGTGTATGGACTAGTTAACATCGTCAGTTTGCTCCGAGGACGCCGCTCGAGGCTAGTAACCAGCCTCAAGTGGCTCGGTGGTACTTAGTTCTAACCTCGACCAGGGACCTAAGGCTTTCCCTTATCCTGAAAGACGAATATCTAGTAACTCCAAGCCCTATGTACTCTGTACTTATTAAACATAATTTCTTGAATGTCCGACTCGTCTTGAGGTTGGTGCACATTAATTACAAGAGTTATTTAAAACTCTGGCTCTGGTTTAAAATATCTTATCTTCCAATTCAAGGTGTAAATTCAGAATTTAATAGGCTCAACAATAAAAGGATACCTTTTTTTACAGAAAACTCCTAGAAGAGTAGGAAAACTCATTTGAAGTTTTTATATTTATACGAGGTTGGTCTGAAAAGTTTCTGATCTCAACATGAAGATGGCAGCACTCGTAAATAAAAGCTAGTGCATTTCGTTGTTCATCTGTTGAAAGTTACTCACCAAAGTTTCAGCCATTTTGGTCGCTCAGTTGCTATGTAGCAGTCGTTTGAGTAAGTTGATGTGAGTGTTTTTATGAAAGTGGACAAAATCGACTATCGAGCTGTCATTAAATATTTGTTTTTGAAAGGAAATACGCCTGCGCAAATCAAAGATGAGTTGGATTCTGTGTGTGGGGACTCTGCACCATCATTTACCACAGTGAAATTTTGGGTAACTGAATTTAAACGTGGCCGTAAGAGCTTGGGAGACGATGAACGTTCGGGACGTCCAAAACCTGCAACAACCGACGAAAACATCACCAAAGTTCACCAAATGGTGCTAGACGACCACCGAATTAAAGTGAGAGAGATAGCAGAGGCTATGAACATTTCAAAAGAACGTGTTTGTCACATATTAAATCAACATTTAGACATGAGAAAGCTGTCCGCGCGTGGGGTGCCGCGTTTCCTCACGTTAGACCAAAAAATACACCATTATACGCTCGAAACATAAATACAGTCTAAACAATGGACTGCAAAGGGGGAACCGGCTCAAAAAAAATTCAACTGGGAAACTGGTGATAATTGTATTTTGGGATAGTCATGGAATTATTTTATTCGATTATCTTCAAAAAGGAAAAACCATTACAGGAACATACTAAGCATCATTACTTGACAAACTGAAGGCAGAACTTGAGCAAAAACGGCCACATTTGCAGAAAAAGAAAATCCTGTTTCACCAAGACAACGCAGCGTCCAACACCTAAGCGGTTGCAATGGCGAAAATCGCGAATTACGATTTGAACTGCTTGACTCACCAGATCTAGCATCAAGCGACTTCTTTTTGTTCCTTCATCTGAAAATTGCGCTCGGAGGACAGAGATTTTCGTCAAATGAAGCAGCAATCACCTTCGTGAACAATTATTTTGGAGAGAAAAACGCCGAGTACTATTTGGACGGGTTACAGAGATGAGAGCATCGCTGGGAGAAGTGTGTAGAGTTACAAGGAGACTATGTTGAAAAACGCCGAGTACTATTTGGACATGTTACAGAGATGGGAGCATCGCTGGGAGAAGTGTGTGGAGTTACAAGGAGACTATGTTGAAAAACGCCGAGTACTATTTGGACGGGTTACAGAGATGAGAGCATCGCTGGGAGAAGTGTGTAGAGTTACAAGGAGACTATGTTGAAAAACGCCGAGTACTATTTGGACATGTTACAGAGATGGGAGCATCGCTGGGAGAAGTGTGTGGAGTTACAAGGAGACTATGTTGAAAAACGCCGAGTACTATTTGGACGGGTTACAGAGATGGGAACTTCGCTGGGAGAAGTGTGTAGAGTTACAAGGAGACTATGTTGAAAAACGCCGAGTACTATTTGGACGGGTTACAGAGATGGGAACTTCGCTGAGAGAAGTGTGTAGAGTTAGAAGGAGACTATGTTGAAAAACGCCGAGTACTATTTGGACGGGTTACAGAGATGGGAGCATCTCTGAGAGAAGTGAGTAGAGTTACAAGGAGACTATGTTGAAAAACGCCGAGTACTATTTGGACGGGTTACAGAGATGGGAACTTCGCTGAGAGAAGTGTGTAGAGTTAGAAGGAGACTATGTTGAAAAACGCCGAGTACTATTTGGACGGGTTACAGAGATGGGAGCATCGCTGGGAGAAGTGTGTAGAGTTACAAGGAGACTATGTTGAAAAACGACGAGTACTATTTGGACGGGTTACAGAGATGGGAACATCGCGGGAACATCGCTGGGAGAAGTGTGTAGAGTTACGAGGAGACTATGTTGAAAAACGCCGAGTACTATTTGGACGGGTTACAGAGATGTGAACATCGCTGGGAGAAGTGTGTAGAGCTACAAGGAGACTATGTTGAAAAACGACGAGTACTATTTGGAGGGGTTACAGAGATGGGAACATCGCTGGGAGAAGTGTGTAGAGTTACAAGGAGACTATGTTGAAAAACGCCGAGTACTATTTGGACGGGTTACAGAGATGGGAACATCGCTGGGAGAAGTGTGTAGAGTTACGAGGAGACTATGTTGAAAAACGCCGAGTACTATTTGGACGGGTTACAGAGATGGGAACATCGCTGGGAGAAGTGTGTAGAGTTACGAGGAGACTATGTTGAAAAACGCCGAGTACTATTTGGACGGGTTACAGAGATGTGAACATCGCTGGGAGAAGTGTGTAGAGCTACAAGGAGACTATGTTGAAAAACGACGAGTACTATTTGGAGGGGTTACAGAGATGGGAACATCGCTGGGAGAAGTGTGTAGAGTTACAAGGAGACTATGTTGAAAAACGCCGAGTACTATTTGGACGGGTTACAGAGATGTGAGCATCGCTGGGAGAAGTGTGTAGAGTTACGAGGAGACTATGTTGAAGAGCGCCGAGTACTATTTGGACGGGTTACAGAGATGTGAACATCGCTGGGAGAAGTGTGTAGAGTTACAAGGAGACTATGTTGAAAAACGCCGAGTACTATTTGGACGGGTTACAGAGATGTGAACATCGCTGGGAGAAGTGTGTAGAGTTACAAGGAGACTATGTTGGAAGAAATTAATAAAAATAAATTAAAATCTGAAAAAATGTCTTATATCTTCATTAGGTCGGAAACCTTTCAGACCACCCTCGTATATAGATGTAATGCACTTATATGCGTGAACATATGAATTAAACTATGACAGTCTGCACACTGTTCTTAATTTTAGATCCTTTGTAATGTTTGCATATACATTTTCAAACACTTACGTTTAATTGGGAGTTAATGTTTAAAAGAGACTTTCAGGTGATCTAAATAGGAGCCCTGGTTACAAATCCAGCGCTCGACTCCACGTGCTACGCCAGAGGTTTGTATAAAAAACTGAAGATCAGCTGAAGTTAAGACAAGCGAGCAACGGCAAGGAACATTAAATTAGGCGAGTTGCATCCTTATCTAGTAGCGACAAATTGGATGTCTTATGTCATCATTATAGCGTGTAAAGTGCCGGAGTATCAGATACCACTTCCGCCACCTGGCGCGCCCTTTACTGAAGCACCGCCGCCCCTTTCCGACAGCTCGCCTGCCTTTACAGCAGTTATTATAACCGACTTTGCAAATGTAACTGATACATGGCTGAACGAAACATCGGGCAAGTAAAACTCAACGTTCTAAGTTTACAAACTTTAGAGACAAACTCTTACAAACGCTTATTCCTCTGTACACTTCAAGATAAACATTCTATTACTGTAGGTACAAGGGGATAGAGTAGGCTTTAAGTGATAGTCAAATGTTTTGAAACTGTTTGTCTAGGTAACGTCTTTGAAATTCCGTTCTCTTTGTATGTCCAAGAGATAAAAAATGAAGGTACAAGGGAATATGGGAATACAGTAGACTTTAAGTGATACTCAAATGTTTTAAAACTGGTTGTCTAGGCGACGTCTTTGTAATTCCGTTCTCTTTGTATGTCCAAGAGATAAAAAATGAAGGTACAAGGGAATATGGGAATACAGTAGACTTTAAGTGACAGTCAAATGTTTTAAAACTGTTGTCTAGGTGACGTCTTTGAAATTCGTTCTCTTTGTATGTCCAAGAAATAAAAAATGAAGGTACAAGGGAATATGGGAATACAGTAGACTTTAAGTGATAGTCAAATGTTTTAAAACTGGTTGTCTAGGCGACGTCTTTGTAATTCCGTTCTCTTTGTATGTCCAAGAGATAAAAATGAAGGTACAAGGGAATATGGGAATACAGTAGACTTTAACTGATAGTCAAATGTTTTTAAACTGATTGTCTAGGTGACGCCTTTGAAATTCTCTTCTCTTTGTATGTCCAAGAGATAAAAAAGTGAATATTGGCTTCTCATTTGAGGAAAGTGCAAAATCCAAACAAATGACAAGGAATATCTCTAACATGGTTAATGTTACACAAAAATTATTTGGCAAAGTTTTTGTTTTTACGAAGATCTACATTTGTTTGTTTTGTCTGTTGTCTGTTTTTATCGGTTATGCCAAAGTCATTCAGAATGAGACTTTTTGAGGATATCTTTAGAAAATTCAAGATATACATTTCATTTTTTATGGAAGTATCTTAAACATATATTTAAAGACGTTTTGAAAACCTTTTCCATGTGAGGGGTTGTGTGAATTGGGAGGATTTTCTATTATCTTCGTATAGCACGCTTGACCTTTTGAGTTTTTGTGTTCACAAGCACATCACGGACATGGACCCTTTTGTAAGAATCGTTTCTTGTATTTAATAGCGACTTGCATTTAACGTTAGCACTACACTAACAAGTGTTCTCAATTGCTGCAATATTACTGTGTAATGTCCTTTTAGAAGCTATTTACTAGACCTGCCATTACCAGATTTTGAGGTTAGGGTAGACTCAATAATTGCTAAATAATTTGATGTTCCAATGTCTACATACGTGGTTTCCCAAAAATCTTACCTTTTTAAGACATTCTAGTACTAAATTTCAACATTACTGCGTAATAAAGAAACGCTGAAAATAAGTATTTTCACAAGTCAAAAAGGAAACAAAACAAGAAACACAGTCTTATGTTAAACATTGTGTTGCTAGGTAACAAGGTGATTATTAATATTTCCGCGTAATGGTGAATGAAAGATTTTAAAAACAGATTTTGATCAATTAATGCATTTCAACTGCCTACATGGACACAAAACCTGTTATTTATATACTAACTACAAATATGATTCATAAATTAATCGATAAAGTGTGAGCATTTTAACACAAAAAGTTATTCATCATATAGACACACGGATTTTTCTCTCAAAATGTCTCGGAAAATTGTTCTTTTTGGTGGAAAATCTAGACCATCACTTTTATAAGTCTAAGGGTTCCACGTCAGTAGGATTACTGGCAGGTAGAGTAACTCCTGCGGGACAAAATTCCGGCAGACCGACAATTAACAGCGTGTTAACAAATAAAATAGAGAGGTAGAGGCAGACTGAAAAATTCTATATCATAGCTGGGATCTGAACCACGGATTTTCCTGTCTGCGTCCGGCTTCCCATACTTTGGCCTACACACGGCTAGTGTGAAATAATAATTGATTTCTAAAATATATTTTGTTACGTAGCACGAAAAGCAAAGAGAGAATGTCATTTATACTGAAGACAGAAAAGTAGGAAGCTTACGAAAAGAGAACAAAAGAGAGAAACTGAGAAGAAATAAAAGCCTGAGGAAAAGGAAAATAAAGAAGAAACCAATGAAAAATGAACGGAAGGAAAGCACAAGAAAAAGCGAGGTTATAAATTAGGAAAAAGAGACGTGCAAGGGGAGAATTGAGACGGGGAAGAGGAAGCAAAGGAAAGCAAAGAGGTATCGAAGAGAGTTCACGGCATGATGAACTGCATGGGGGGCGTAGCTCTTTCACTGGATCAGAAAATCCTCGCAGTCGGAGACCACTGACGATACAGTCGCTTCGATTGTCTGCTTGTTATGTCCGTTTGTACTTTGTTTTATACCTTCATTGGCGATGGCTGACAAAAGAAAGGCGACAAACAAATGAAAATCTCAGCTTTCGGATAAAATGCTGTAATGTACTGAAATTGGATATTCTTTAAGTCCAGTCAAATATGTGCATATGCAGATGACGTAGTGATCGTGACAAGAGACAAAAAAACGTTAGTTGAAGTTTATGAAGAATTAGAAAGAAGGTCTAAAGAAATAGGATTATAAGTAAACGAGAAAAAAACTAAATACATAAAAATGACAGCAGATAAAAGCAAAAGAATAATTTCAAATCTAGTAGTTAGAGACAAAACATTTGAAGGGGTATCCAAATTTAGATATTTAGGAGCACTTTTAAACAATGATGATAATTTAAACGAGTGCATAAAAGAAAGAATCCAAAGTGGAAATGCAGCATATTATGCAAATTTATCACTATTGAAAATAGGTTTATTAGTAGAGGGACAAAATACATGATTTATAAAACCCTGATAAGACCAATAGTAACATACGCTGCTGAAACAATGCAGATGAAGAAATACTTCGAAGATTTGAAAGGAAAATATTAAGACGAATCTTTGGACCTGTAAAAGATAAAGATTAATGGAAAATAAGATATAACCATGAAATAGAAGAATTGATAAATAAGCAAGATATTGTGAAATTTATAAAAGCACAAAGGATAAGATGGCCAGGGCATATAGAGAGAATGACGGAAGATTGAATGCAAAAACAAAAAAACTCTGAGCATATTATTATGACATTTAAATATACGCTTCTTAATAACCTCATTAAGACAGATATGATTTACATAGCGTTATATATTTTACATATTTTAAAAGATATATAAAACATGAAATGAAATTTCACATATAAGTACAGAACTGTTCACTAAATGGTTCCTGTGAGTTTCACCATCCTATTGGAATTACTTTTTATAAAATAGTTAATTTTATATAAACTAAATTCTGCTCAGAAACGTATTCTACTGAACGGGTTGTATTTTCTTCAAATTTCTACACCAAATTTATCGAACTATTACCAGCATAACGTAGTTAAATTTTTGTAATAAATGTTATAAAATAAATTCTTTTATAAATTCAAATTTTGGTAAAAAGTTTCATGAAAAGTTAATTTAAGACAGAAAAAGTACTGAGTAAACTACATTTACTACTAATAAATGCGTATGAACTTAGCTGAAGTAGACCAAATTAAATACGAGGGCTGTTCAATTAAGAATGATCACAATTTTTTTGACAATGTACCTTTACTCATCCTCATAATTTTGATGGTTCTTCTCAAAATAGTCTCCCCTGAATGCGATGTACTTGTCCAAACGTTTCTACCAGTCTTCAAAGACGTGCTCAAAGCCATTTTTGAGAGATCCTTCAAAATCGCCTCCGCAGCCTTCACCACTGCTGATGATGGATAATGCCTCCCACGACGGCGTTTCCTCAAGTTAGGGAATAAAAAAGAGTCACATGGGGTTAAATCCGGTCTATAGGGAGGGTGGGGGATGTACTTCAAGTTGATTTTTGCAAGATATTCACCAACAACATTGGCAATATGCGGCCGCGCATTATCGTGGTGCAGCATCCAGCCTGCTTCACGGAAATGTGGTCTTTTGCGCCTGATATGGACTTCCAATGTTTTCAGGACATCCCTGTAGTATTGTCCAGTTACTGATGTGTGTGCAGGTACAACATGCTGATAAATCATTCCATGAATATCAAAGAATGAGATGACCATAACTTTCCCAGCAGAAGCAACCACTTTTGCTTTTTTTGGGGTTGGTGATGAAGGAGATTTCAAAGAATGAGATGACCATAACTTTCCCAGCAGAAACCGCCACTTTTGCTTTTTTGGGGGTTGGTGATGAAGGAGATTTCCACAGTGAGCTTTGCTGTTTGCTCTCAGGATCAAAATGGCGTAGCCAAGTTTCATCAGCAGTGATTACGTTTGAAAGAAACTCCGGATATTCCTCTAACATCAACTTTAACTGCATGCAGACCTGTATGCGAATGTCCTTTTGTTCGGGAATCAATTGTCTTGGAACTCATCGCGCACAAACACGTCTCATGTGTAATGTTTGTCACCAACGTGTGGGTGGCACCCAATGAAATGTTCAGTATTTCAGAAAGTGATCTTAAGGTAATTCGTCGATCCTCTCTCACAATGGCAGCAGCAGTGTTGATGTTTTCTTCCGTAAGAGCAGTAACTGGAGCAGCGGGTCCACCTTCCTTTGAAATTGATTGTCTCCTCTCTTTAAACATTTTAAACCACCTTCGAGCTGTGATGTAGGTAAGAACAGACTCTCCATAGGCCTCCTGTAACATTGTATACGCCTCAACTGAAGATTTGTTGAGAATTTCAAAGCAGCATATTGTTCCTCGCGTGTTACCTTCATTGCAGCGGTAGGCGATACTGAACATGTCTGAACTTGCCTGGTTCTCACAGGCGGGAACCAAGAGTATCCACAATGAAACTACTACGACGTGTTTGTTTCACATTAAGCTAACAGAATATAATAAGTTTGAATTTTAGTGCAAAAATTATGACCGTAAAAAATTTTGATCATTCTTTATTGGACAGCTTTAGCAGTTGCTCCGCTTCTATATGACACACATAGATAGCTTTTACCGCCAATAGAGCCTCATAAAAATGCTCCAGAATGAATGTGGATTAGGCAGTGACAGGACGCGTGCCTCACGCTGTCGGAATTCGCAGGTATAGTTCACACGTCGTGCCGCGTGCTGCAGCTGTTTGTAAACATTCCGGCATACTCCGCAGTAGCTTGCTACTATTAAGAACGTCTTTGGCTTATGAAACCGCAATAAAGAAGCTATTGCTTATGAGTGTTAAACGTGTTCCAAAATTCCTTATACCTTTTAGAGAGAAGTTAATGTTAGTGAGGTTGAGGATGGAAGCATTAAATGATAAACAGAACAGAAAACACCTTCAAAGAATTGTAGATAAATTAACCAAAACTAAATGGCTTATACAATGATACAAGCATTTTAATTCACGTGTTTGATAATACTAAATAAAGCATTTGCAAGTGAAAAGGAAGCTGTTGATATTTACAGTAAGTGGTTGAAAGTATTGTACAATTAAGATCAAGTTAAACAAATAGATATTATCGTTGATGTAACTATTTTTACAATTGATATTTTTAATGAAGCTAAATTAATCGTGCGTTCGTTGAACTCCCTTCAGCTGTTCCATCCATCAAAATCATATCCGTCATTTCGGCGTTCGTATAGCGCTCCATATTGCTTGGACTTGCTATCTAAGTACACGCAAAATACTCTCTGTTAGGACGGAATGTGTAGTTTTACACTGAAGAGCAACCTTCAACTGTTCGAGTTATTAGTCGACTTTTTAACAAGTAACTGCCGTTTGCTCCGTTACCTGAAAGGTAGGCTAGGGTCACTGATGAAGAGCAAGGGGTAATGTTTTTGTTTTCGTGGCCACTGAGTCCCAATAACTACTTCTGAGGTTCGCACACCAGTGGTTCCTGTGCTGCCTAATCACAAAATAATGTAATATTTATTGCTGAATAAAATTGTACCTCAGAGAACTGTGAAGCTGCGACATCGAAATTAGGACTATAATTTACATCAGTTCTCCAAAAAGAAATATTAAGAGCTTCATGAAGTTCAACCCTTTTTCTAGCGTGCTAACGAGTCACTTGTCGCTCTACCCCACCTCCTTCACTTTGTGCATCTCGCATTTCCCCTTCACTCATTCAGGTAATCGAGATTTAGAGAAGTTTTCTTTTCGAGTCCTATGAATGCGTCGCAGCGCGGCAAACAATAGATGTAGCCAAATCAGCATTTCCCTCCATTCAACAGAGCCCTGTGTAAGGTCAATTTTATATAGTTTAGTCCAAAACATGATGTATTTAAGATATTTACGCGATAAATAAAACGTTAATCTGTAATTTTCTAGTCCCTGAAGCCTTCCAATAGACCTATTTAAAACTCACAATTTTTAAACTAACTTTTACCGCTAAACTACTCAGTTTTGAAAGTCGCCATTCATTCGTATTTCGACATGTTATACAAAGATTACGGAAATTTTACATTTAGCGAGCAAATTTCTCATTATCAACAACCAGTGGTAGTAATACTGATGGTAGTAGTAATAATAATATAGTTTTTATAAATCATTTAAAATAAATAATAGTGGAAAAAAAATTAATTTGAATGTCAAAACTTTTTTTTTTTTTTTTTTTTTTTCTTCATTGCACTGGAAAACAGTTGAATTTCACATGTTGATGTTCTGCTGTTTTCAAGTTTATGAACCGAGACAACTCGACTACCACTCGGCTGCATTATTTTGCAACCTTTGTCCCATTTATTTGGTCAGGCTTTGGAGCAATTGAAGCGCTTTATTCACAGTCTGTGTTTCGGTTTTCTTCTAAACACTAAAGTATGCTCTAGGGGTGTAACTGGGGCCGCAGAGACTGAATCGTGACTCAAAGATTAGTTCGTTTTCAAAAGCAGTGCATTATCGAACTAAAATGCACATTTACGTGTTAATAACCTATATTATCATTTTTTTTTTTCATAATCGACTAATTCAGTAGATTTTAACTACTTGTTTTCTGTTGTGGTAACTGAGCCGCCTGTCACTATAGACCACCCATTTTACTTCGACGTGTTCACACTTCCCAGCTATATTAACAAAAATATAAGCCCTCAGTTTCCTCTAAGTGTTCGAAATTAATTAATAAATAAATCCAATACAGCGCACAATAAACTTTTGCTTACACTTTTTAGATGCGGAATAGCTCGCGAGCCGGATTAGATCCGAGCGCCACAGTTTGGCAAACGATACTCCAACGAGTAATTTGCGGTTTCAAAATTATTTCCAGTAAATGCCATTGGTAACACTGCAATTCTGTCTTTAGAAACAAAACTTATTTATAAATATAACGTAAATTGACTTCATTTTCTTTACTACAGGACTATATTGACTGTGTATCTAGCCATCAAAGAACCTGCTGCTCTGGAAGTACCAATCAACCAGACCACAGTTAGTGTTTTGTTTTCCTCAAGTGCGCAGACCAAAGGCGTCACCAAGCCTGACAAAAGAAGGGGAATCTAGTAATTTTTATTGCACCCTTGTAATGAAAAGGGCTCCCGCCCCCCGGGACAAGTAAATATCACACAGGGCGTCATGCACCAAAGATGTAGGGTGGAAGAGGGCGTGTACGGACTAGTTAACATCGTCAGTTTGCTCCGAGGACGCCGCTCGAGGCTAGTAACCAGCCTCAAGTGGCTCGGTGGTACTTAGTTCTAATCTCGACCAGAGTCCTAAGGCTTTCCCTTATCCTGAAAGACGAATGTCTGGTAATTCCAAGCCCTAACTATGTCTCTGGTTTAAAATATCCTATCTTACAATTCAAGGTGTAAATTCAAAATTTACCAGGCTCAATTATAAAAGGATACTTTTTTTTAAAGAAAACTCCTAGAAGAGTAGGAAAACTCATTTAAAGTTGTTATATATAAACGAGGTTGGTCTGAAACGTTTCCGATCAACATGAAGATGGCAGCACTCGTAAATAAAAGATAGTGCATTTCGTTGTTCATCTGTTGAAAGTTACTCACCAAATAAAAGATAGTGCATTTCGTTGTTCATCTGTTGAAAGTTACTCACCAAAGTTTGTCATTTTGGACGCTCAGTTGTTATGTAACAGCCGTTTGAGAGTGTGTAGAAGAGTGTTCTTATGAAAATGGACAAAATCTAGTATCGAGCTGTCATTAAATATTTGTTTTTGAAAGGCAATACACCTGCGCAAATCAAAGATGAGTTGGATTCTGTGTATGGGGACTCTGCACTATCATTTACCACAGTGAAATTTTTGGCAGTTAAATTTAAACGTGGCCGTAAGAGCTAGGGAGACAATGAACGTTCGGGACGTCCAAAAACTGCAACTATGGACGAAAACATCGCCAAAGTTCACTAAATGGTGCTAGACGACCGCCGAATTAAAGTGAGAGATAGCAGAGGCTATGAACATGTCAAAAGAACGTGTTTGTCACATATTATATCAACATTTTGACATGAGAAAGCTTCCCGCGCGTTGGGTGCCGCGTTTGCTCACGTTAGACCAAAAATGTGTTCGAATGAACATTTCCAAGGCTCTGTTGACGCACTTTAGGTGCAATAAATCCGAGTTTTGGTGCCGATTAATTACTGTAGATAAAACTTGGATTGAAGATTGCGCTCGGAGGACAGAGATTTTCGTCAAATGAAGAGATAATCACCTTCGTGAACAATTATTTTGGAGAGAAAATCGCCGAGTACTATTTGGACGGGTTACAGAGATAGGAGCATCGCTGGGAAAAGTGTGTGGAGTTACAACGAAACTATGTTGGAAAAAATTTAGTAAATTAAAATCTGAAAAAATGTCTTCATGAGGTCAGAAACCTTTCAGACCACCCTCGTATATAGATGCAATGCACTTATATGCGTGAACATATGAATTAAACTATGACAGTCTGCACACAGTTCTTAATTTTAGGTCCTTTGTAATGTTTGCATATACATTTTCAAACACTTACGTTTATTTTGTAGTTAATGTTTAAGAAAGACTTTCAGGTGATCTAAATAGGAGCCCTGGTTACAAATCCAGCGCTCGACTCCACGTGCTACGCCAGAGGTTTGTATAAAAAACTGAAGATCAGTTGAAGTTAAGACAAGCGAGCAACGGCAAGGAACATTAAATTAGGCGAGTTGCATCCTTATCTAGTAGCGACAAATTGGATGTCTTATGTCATCATTATAGCGTGTAAAGTGCCGGAGTATCAGATACCACTTCCGCCACCTGGCGCGCCCTTTACTGAAGCGCCTCCGCCCCTTTCCGACAGCTCGCCTGCCTTTACAGCAGTTATTATTACCGACTTAGTAAATGTAACTGATACATAGCCGAACGAAACATCGGGCAAGTAAATCTCAACGTTCTAAGTTTACAAACTTTAGAGACAAACTCTTACAAACGCTTATTCCTCTGTACACTTCAAGATAAACAATATATTACTGTAGTACAAGGAAATAGAGTAGGCATTAAGTGATAGTCAAATATTTTAAAACCGGTTGTCTAGGTGACAAATGGTACTCAAATGTTTTAAAACTGGTTGTCTAGGTGACGTCTTTGAAATTCCGTTCTCTTTGTATGTCCAAGAGATAAAAAATGAAGGTACAAGGGAATATGGGACTACAGTAGACTTTAAGTGATACTCAAATGTTTTAAAACTGGTTGTCTAGGTGACGTCTTTGAAATTCCGTTCTCTTTGTATGTCCAAGAGATAAAAAAAGAAGGTACAAGGGAATATGGGAATACAGTAGACTTTAAGTGATACTCAAATGTTTTAAAACTGGTTGTCTAGGTGACGTCTTTGAAATTCCGTTCTCTTTGTATGTCCAAGAGATAAAAAAAGAAGGTACAAGGGAATATGGGACTACAGTAGACTTTAAGTGATACTCAAATGTTTTAAAACTAGTTGTCTAGGTGACGTCTTTGAAATTCCGTTCTCTTTGTATGTCCAAGAGATAAAAAAAGAAGGTACAAGGGAATATGGGACTACAGTAGACTTTAAGTGATACTCAAATGTTTTAAAACTGGTTGTCTAGGTGACGTCTTTGAAATTCCGTTCTCTTTGTATGTCCAAGAGATAAAAAAAGAAGGTACAAGGGAATATGGGAATACAGTAGACTTTAAGTGATACTCAAATGTTTTAAAACTGGTTGTCTAGGTGACGTCTTTGAAATTCCGTTCTCTTTGTATGTCCAAGAGATAAAAAACGAAGGTACAAGGGAATATGGGACTACAGTAGACTTTAAGTGATACTCAAATGTTTTAAAACTAGTTGTCTAGGTGACGTCTTTGAAATTCCGTTCTCTTTGTATGTCCAAGAGATAAAAAAAGAAGGTACAAGGGAATATGGGAATACAGTAGACTTTAAGTGATACTCAAATGTTTTAAAACTGGTTGTCTAGGTGACGTCTTTGAAATTCCGTTCTCTTTGTATGTCCAAGAGATAAAAAACGAAGGTACAAGGGAATATGGGACTACAGTAGACTTTAAGTGATACTCAAATGTTTTAAAACTAGTTGTCTAGGTGACGTCTTTGAAATTCCGTTCTCTATGTATGTCCAAGAGATAAAAAAAGAAGGTACAAGGGAATATGGGAATACAGTAGACTTTAAGTGATACTCAAATGTTTTAAAACTGGTTGTCTAGGTGACGTCTTTGAAATTCCGTTCTCTTTACATTTCCAAGAGATAGAAAATGAAGGTACAAGGGAATATGGGAATACAGTAGACTTAAAGTGATACTCTAATGTTTTAAAACTGGTTGTCTAAGTGACGTCTTTGAAATTCCGTTCTCTTTACATTTCCAAGAGATAGAAAATGAAGGTACAAGGGAATATGGGAATACAGTAGACTTAAAGTGATACTCAAATGTTTTAAAACTGGTTGTCTAGGTGACGTCTTTGAAATTCCGTTCTCTTTACATTTCCAAGAGATAGAAAATGAAGGTACAAGGGAATATGGGAATACAGTAGACTTTAAGTGATACTCTAATGTTTTAAAACTGGTTGTCTAAGTGACGTCTTTGAAATTCTGTTCTCTTTGTATGTCCAAGAGATAAAAAATGAAGGTACAATGGAATATGGGAATACAGTAGACTTTAAGTAATAGTCAAATGTTTTAAAACTGGTTGTCTAGGTGACGTCTTTGTGATTCCCTTCTCTTTGTATGTCCAAGAGATAAAAAATGAATATTGGCTTCTCATTTCAGAAAAATATAAGTACTGCAAATCCCAAGGAAATTACAAGGAATATCTCGAAAATGGTTAATGCTACACAAAAATTATATGACATACATTTTTTTTTACCAATATCTACATTTTATGTAGTATTTTGTCTGTCTTGCAGTTTATCAGTTATACCAGACATTCAGAGTGAGAATTTTTTTGAGGATATCTTCAGAAAATTGAAGACACATATTTCATATTTTATGGAAATATCTTAAACATATATTTACAGACGTTTTGAAAACCTTTTCCGTGTGAGGGGTTGTTTGAATTGGGAGGATTTTTTTATTGTCTTCGTATAGCACCCTTCATGGATTTTTTTTCCTCCACTAGCACATCACGGGCATGGACCCTTTTGTAACAATGCTTTTTTGTATTTAAGAGCGACTTGCATTTAACGTTAGCACTGCACTAACAAGTGTTCTTAATTGCTGCAATATTACTGTGTAATTTCCTTTTAGAAGCAATACTAGACTTGTCATTACCAGATTTTGAGGTTAGGGTAGACTCAATAATTGCTAAATAATTTGATATTCCAATCTATACGTACATGGTTTCCCATCAAACTTACCTTTTTAAGATATTCTAGTACTAAATTTTAACATTACTACGTAATAAAGAAACGCTGAAAATGACAACTAATTTCACAAGTCAAAAAGGAACAATCATTTCAGGAAGCACAGTCTCATGTTAAACATTGTGTTGCTAGGTAACAGGGTGATTATTAATATTTCCGCGTAATGGTGAATCAAAGATTTTAAAAACAGAATTTGATAAATGAATGCATTTCAACTGCCTACAGGGACACAAAACCTGTTATTTATACACTAACTACAAATATGATTCATAAATTAATCGATAAAGTGTGAGCATTTAACACAAAAAGTTATTCATCATATAGACACACGCATTTTTCTCTCAAAATGTCTCGGAAAATTGCTCTTTTGGGTGGAAGTTGTTGATCCTAAAGGTACGGGTTTAAATTTAGATCATCACATTTATAAGTCTAAGGGTTCCAAGTCAGTAGGATTACTTGCAGGTAAAGTAACTCTTGCGGGACAAAATTCCGGCAGACCGACAATTAACAGCGTGTTAAATAAAATATAGATGTAGAGGCAGACTGAAAAATTATATATCATAGCTGGGATCTGAACCACGGATTTTCCTGTCTACGTCCGGCTTTCCATACTTTGGCCTACACACGTCTAGTGAGAAAGAATAATCAATTTCCAAAATATATTTTGTTACGTAGCACGAAAAGCAAAGCGAGAATATCATTTATACTGAAGACAGGAAAGTAGGAAGCTTACGAAAAGAGAACAAAAGAGAGAAACTGAGAAGGAATAAAAGCCCGAGGAAAAGGAAAATAAAGAAGAAACCAATGAAAAATGAACGGAAGGAAAGTACAAGAAAAAGTGAGGTTATAAATTAGGAAAAAAGAGACGTGCAAGGGGAGAATTGAGTCGGGGAAGAGGAAGCAAAGGAAAGCAAAGAGGTATCGAAGAGAGTTCACGGCATGATGAACTGCACGGGGGGCGTAGCTCTTTCACTGGATCAGAAAATCCTCGCAGTCGGAGACCACTGACGATACAGTCGCTTCGATTGTCTGCTTGTTATGTCCGTTTGTACTTTGTTTTATACCTTCATTGGCGATGGCTGACAAAAGAAAGGCGACAAACAAATGAAAATCTCAGCTTTCGGATAAAATGCTGTAATGTACTGAAATTGGATATTCTTTAAGTCCAGTCAAATATGTGCATATGCAGATGACGTAGTGATCGTGACAAGAGACAAAAAAACGTTAGTTGAAGTTTATGAAGAATTAGAAAGAAGGTCTAAAGAAATAGGATTATAAGTAAACGAGAAAAAAACTAAATACATAAAAATGACAGCAGATAAAAGCAAAAGAATAATTTCAAATCTAGTAGTTAGAGTCAAAACATTTGAAGGGGTATCCAAATTTAGATATTTAGGAGCACTTGTAAACAATGATAATTTAAACGAGTGCATAAAAGAAAGAATCCAAAGTGGAAATGCAGCATATTATGCAAATTTATCACTATTAAAAATAGGTTTATTAGTAGAGGGACAAAATACAAGATTTATAAAACCCTGGTAAGACCAGTAGTAACATACGCTGCTGAAACTTGGACCCTAAACAATGCAGATGAAGAAATACTTCGAAGATTTGAAAGGAAAATATTAAGACGAATCTTTGGACCTGTAAAAGATAAAGATTAATGGAAAATAAGATATAACCATGAAATAGAAGAATTGATAAATAAGCAAGATATTGTGAAATTTATAAAAGCACAAAGGATAAGATGGCTAGGGCATATAGAGAGAATGACGGAAGATAGAATGCCAAAAAAACAATATATATATATATATATATATATATATATTGTAAGGAAGATTGTATAATAGAAGAAAAAAAGGAAGACCGAGAACAAGGTGGTTAGATAATGTAATGGAGGACCTAAGAACGATCTGAATCAGAGGCTGGAAAAGTAAACCGGAAGACAGAGATGTGTGGAGGAGAATCGTGCAGGAGGCCAAAGCCCACCAAGGGCTGTAGAGCCAGTAGAGAAGAAGAACTGAAATTGGGAATGTAAATGAGAGAATGCACAGAATTTGAATTTTATTTTCTTCCTTTCTCAAAACTACATTTTTCTTCGTCATTTGCGTTGCAACTCTGAGCATATTATTATGACATTTAAATATACGCTTCATAATAACCTCATTAAGACAGATATGATTTACATAGCGTTATATATTTTACATATTTTAAAAGATATATAAAACATGAAATGAAATTTCACATATAAGTACAGAACTGTTCACTAAATGGTTCCTGTGAGTTTCACCATCCTATTGGAATTACTTTTTATAAAATAGTTAATTTTATATAAACTAAATTCTGTTCAGAAACGTATTCTACTGAACGGATTGTATTTTCTTCAAATTTCTACACCAAATTTATCGAACTATTACCAGCATAACGTAGTTAAATTTTTGTAATAAATGTTATAAAATAAATTCTTTTATAAATTCAAATTTTGGTAAAAAGTTTCATGAAAAGTTAATTTAAGACAGAAAAAGTACTGAGTAAACTACATTTACTACTAATAAATGCGTATGAACTTAGCTGAAGTAGACCAAATTAAATACGAGGGCTGTTCAATAAAGAATCCTCACAATTTTTGTTGACAACGTACCTTTACTCATCCTCATAATTTTGATGGTCCTTCTCAAAATAGTCTCCCCTGAATGCGATGTACTTGTCCCAACGTTTCTACCAGTCTTCAAAGACGTGCTCAAAGCCATTTTTGAGAGATCCTTCAAAATCGCCTCCGCAGCCTTCACCACTGCTGATGATGGATAATGCCTCCCACGAAGGCGTTTCCTCAAGTTAGGGAATAAAAAAGAGTCACATGGGGTTAAATCCGGTCTATAGGGAGGGTGGGGGATGTACTTCAAGTTGATTTTTGCAAGATATTCACCAACAACATTGGCAATATGCGGCCGCGCATTATCGTGGTGCAGCATCCAGCCTGCTTCACGGAAATGTGGTCTTTTGCGCCTGATATGGACTTCCAATGTTTTCAGGACATCCCTGTAGTATTGTCCAGTTACTGATGTGTGTGCAGGTACAACATGCTGATAAATCATTCCATGAATATCAAAGAATGAGATGACCATAACTTTCCCAGCAGAAGCAACCACTTTTGCTTTTTTTGGGGTTGGTGATGAAGGAGATTTCAAAGAATGAGATGACCATAACTTTCCCAGCAGAAGCAACCACTTTTGCTTTTTTGGGGTTGCTGATGAAGGAGATTTCCACACTGAGCTTTGCTGTTTACTCTCAGGATCAAAATGATGTAGCCAAGTTTCATCAGCAGTGATTACGTTTGAAAGAAACTCCGGATCTTCCTCTAACATCAACTTTAACTGCATGCAGACCTGCATGCGAATGTCCTTTTGTTCGGGAATCAACAGTCTTGGAACCCATCGCGCACAAACACGTCTCATGTGTAATGTTTGTCACCAACGTGTGGGTGGCACCCAATGAAATGTTCAGTATTTCAGAAAGTGATCTTAAGGTAATTCGTCGATCCTCTCTCAAAATGGCAGCAGCAGTGTTGAAGTTTTCTTCCGTAAGAGCAGTAACTGGAGCACCGTGTCCACCTTCCTTTGAAATTGATTGCCTCCCCTCTTTAAACATTTTAAACCACCTTCGAGCTGTGCTGTAGGGAAGAACGGACTCTCCATAGACCTCCTGTAACATTGTATAGGCCTCAACTGAAGATTTGTTGAGACGAAAGCAGAACTTCAAAGCCGCATATTGTTCCTTGCGTGTTACCTCCATTGCAGCGGTAGACGATACTGAACATATCTGAACTTGCTTGGTTCTCACAGGCGGGAAACAGGATTACCAACAATGAAACTACTACGGCGTTTTTGTTTCACATTAAGCTAACAGAATATATAAGATTGAATTTTAGTGCTAAAAATTATGACCGTAAAAATTTTTGATAATTCGTTATTGAACAGCCCTCGTGGTTGATCTCTCACGCAATTGTAGGGAAACAAGATGGTTCCTTCCCAAATTCAAACAAAACGTTTGGCCATTGTTTTGTTCTTCAACAATCCCCTCTTTTAAAATTCTAAATTAACACATTTATCATATCTGTCAACTTTATTATAGCTTCTTTTTGCTCTCAGTTGTTCAATAACATACATTCTACGAGAAAAATAATCTCAGTTAGTATAAAATATAGGTTATATTACGGCATGCTTTTGTTTATATAGATTCAGCACGCCTTGGTAATAAATTACAAAGTAAATTTCACATATATCCTCTTTAGAAGATTCAAAGCCATTCCTTGGTAGAAGTTAAAAGTCCGAACGAAAACCTGACTGCTTGTCTGGAGCACACAATCCAATTTGCTGTCCCAACAAATGAACATCAGGCGTTTTTAACGAGTTAACAGAAGGGTCTGTCAGTTAATGTAACGTGCTGCAGCAACGCAACAAGTCACCAACGACAGACTTTTAAAATATCTAAACCAAAATAAAACTTTATCGCTTAAATTTTCAATGAGGGGTCCATATTTTATGTCCCCAAAGAACTTCACAGAGCGTGAATTCTTACAGAACATTTTCATTCACTGCTGGCACGTTTATCTCCGATGTTCATTTGTCACTCTTCAATATCAGCAGGCCTTGAATAAAAATACTACATTTCAAACAAAGCATAAGTGCAGAGAGACTTGTTCCCATAGCAACCAAACCTCTTGTACCTATAAGACAAATGAAGTTAACATTCATGTTACTTGCATTATTATATACGTTATATGACTCAATGCAACAGCCATTTAGCTACGTTTGTTTCTGATATTTTTCCCTAACCTTTGTTTGAGTTTTCCTGCTCGAAATTTGGAGTCCTCAAAGCACGAAACGAGGCAACTGAAAATGGGTGTGATATTTCCTGGAATTGCTGGAAATAAATAAAACACAGTTACGTCGACATATGGCAGGGAACACTTTTTTCAGTGAGAAATGGCAGAGCAGCGCTGAAAGTGACAGAGATTCCAGGCGCGTGTGGGGAATACCCGAGTGAGGTAGAACCACCAGAAATTCAAACAATGGTAACACCACGCACAGCTCTCTTTATATATATCTAGATAAAGGATTTTTTCTTCTTCTAATTTACGTCCTCCAACTTTAAGTCATATCGGGAGATGAATTAAATGAAGTTCAAATGAGTCCAGGGTACATAGAGCTTTGAGTTATCACACATTCATCTTTCAGGATAAGGGAAAACCTCTAACGTTAAGTCATATTGAACGATGAATGAAATGATGTTCAAATGAGTACAGGATACATAGAGCTTAGAGTTACCACACATTCATCTTTCAGGATAAGAGAAAACCTCCAACGTTAAGTCATATCGGACGATGAATGAAATGATGTTCAAATGAGTACAGGGTACATAGAGCTTAGAGTTACCAGACATTCATCTTTCAGGATAAGAGAAAACCTCCAACGTTAAGTCATATGGGACGATGAATGAAATGATGTTCAAATGAGTACAGGGTACATAGAGCTTAGAGTTACCAGACATTCATCTTTCAGGATAAGAGAAAACCTCCAACGTTAAGTCATATCGGACGTTGAATGAAATGATGTTCAAATGAGTACAAGGTACATAGAGCTTAGAGTTACCAGACATTCATATTTCAGGATAAGAGAAAACCTCCAACGTTAAGTCATATGGGACGATGAATGAAATGATGTTCAAATGAGTACAGGGTACATAGAGCTTAGAGTTACCAGACATTCATCTTTCAGGATAAGAGAAAACCTCCAACGTTAAGTCATATGGGACGGTGAATGAAATGATGTCAAATGAGTACAAGGTACATAGAGCTTAGAGTTACCAGACATTCATCTTTCAGGATAAGAGAAAACCTCCAACGTTAAGTCTTATCGGACGTTGAATGAAATGATGTTCAAATGAGTACAGGGTACATAGAGCTTAGAGTTACCAGATATTCATCTTTCAGGATAAGAGAAAACCTCCAACGTTAAGTCATATCGGACGATGAATGAAATGAAGTTCAAATGAGTACAGGGTACATAGAGCTTAGAGTTACCAGACATTCATATTTCAGGATAAGAGAAAACCTCCAACGTTAAGTCATATCGGACGGTGAATGAAAAGATGTTCAAATGAGTACAGAGTACATAGAGCTTAGAGTTACCAGACATTCATCTTTCAGGATAAGAGAAAACCTCCAACGTTAAGTCATATCGGACGATGAATGAAATGAAGTTCAAATGAGTCCAAGGTACATAGAGTTTAGAGTTACCAGACATTCATCTTTCACGACAATAGAAAACCTCCAACGTTAATACATATCGGACGATGAATGGAATGATGTTCAAATGAGTACAGGGTACACGGATCATAGAGTTACCAGACATTCATCTTTCAGGATAAGAGAAATCCTCTAATGTTAAGTCATATCGAACGATGAATGAAATGATGTTCAAATGAGTACAGGATACATAGAGCTTAGAGTTACCACACATTCATCTTTCAGGATAAGAGAAAACCTCCAACGTTAAGTCATATCGGACGATGAATGAAATGATGTTCAAATGAGTACAGGGTACATAGAGCTTAGAGTTACCAGACATTCATCTTTCAGGATAAGAGAAAACCTCCAACGTTAAGTCATATGGGACGGTGAATGAAATGATGTCAAATGAGTACAAGGTACATAGAGCTTAGAGTTACCAGACATTCATATTTCAGGATAAGAGAAAACCTCCAACGTTAAGTCATATCGGACGTTGAATGAAATGATGTTAAAATGAGTACAGAGTACATAGAGCTTAGAGTTACCAGACATTCATCTTTCAGGATAAGAGAAAACCTCCAACGTTAAGTCATATCGGACGATGAATGAAAAGATGTTCAAATGAGTACAGGGTACATAGAGCTTAGAGTTACCAGACATTCATATTTCAGGATAAGAGAAAACCTCCAACGTTAAGTCATATCGGACGGTGAATGAAAAGATGTTAAAATGAGTACAGAGTACATAGAGCTTAGAGTTACCAGACATTCATCTTTCAGGATAAGAGAAAACCTCCAACGTTAAGTCATATCGGACGATGAATGAAATGAAGTTCAAATGAGTCCAAGGTACATAGAGTTTAGAGTTACCAGACATTCATCTTTCACGATAATAGAAAACCTCCAACGTTAATTCATATCGGACGATGAATGGAACGATGTTCAAATGAGTACAGGGTACATAGAGCTTAGAGTTACCAGACATTCATCTTTCAGGATAAGGGAAAACCTCCACAGTTAAGTCATATCGGACGACGAATGAAATTGTTCAAATAAGTACAGGGTACATAGAGCTTAGAGTTACCAGACATTCATCTTTCAGGATAAGAGAAGACCTCCAACGTTAAGTCATATCGGACGATGAATGAAATGATGTTCAAATGAGTACAGAGTACATAGAGCTTAGAGTTACCAGACATTCATCTTTCAGGATAAGAGAAAACCTCCAACGTTAAGTCATATGGGACGGTGAATGAAATGATGTCAAATGAGTACAGGATACATAGAGCTTCGAGTTACCAGACATTCATCTTTCAGGATAAGAGAAAACCTCCAACGTTAATCATATCGGACGTTGAATGAAATGATGTTCAACTGAGTACAGGGTACATAGAGCTTAGAGTTACCAGACATTCATCTTTCAGGATAAGAAAAAACCTCCAACGTTAAGTCATATCGGACGATGAATGAAATGAAGTTCAAATGAGTACAGGGTACATAGAGCTTAGAGTTACCAGACATTCATATTTCAGGATAAGAGAAAACCTCCAACGTTAAGTCATATCGGACGGTGAATGAAAAGATGTTCAAATGAGTACAGAGTACATAGAGCTTAGAGTTACCAGACATTCATCTTTCAGGATAAGAGAAAACCTCCAACGTTAAGTCATATCGGACGATGAATGAAATGAAGTTCAAATGAGTCCAAGGTACATAGAGTTTAGAGTTACCAGACATTCATCTTTCACGATAATAGAAAACCTCCAACGTTAAGTCATATCGGACGATGAATGGAATGATGTTCAAATGAGTACAGGGTACACAGATCATAGTGTTACCAGACATTCATCTTTCAGGATAAGAGAAATCCTCTAATGTTAAGTCATATCGGATGATGAATGAAATGATGTTCAAATGAGTACAGGGTACATAGAGCTTAGGGTTACCAGACATTCATCTTTCAGTATAAGGGAAAACCTCCAACGTTAAGTCATATCTGACGATAAATGAAATTATGTTCATATGAGTACAGGGTACATAGAGCTTAGAGTTACCAGACATTCATCTTTCAGGATAAGGGGAAACCTCCAACGTAAAGTCATATCAGACGATGAATGAAATGGTGTTCATATGAGTACAGGGTACATAGAGCTTAGGGTTACCAGACAATCATCTTTCAGTATAAGGGAAAACCTCCAACGTTAAGTCATATCTGACGATAAATGAAATGATGTTCATATGAGTACAGGGTACATAGAGCTTAGAGTTACCAGACATTCATCTTTCAGTATAAGGGAAAACCTCCAACGTTAAGTCATATCAGACGATGAATGAAATGATGTTCATATGAGTACAGGGTACATAGAGCTTAGCGTTACCAGACATTCATCTTTCAGTATAAGGGAAAACCTCTAACGTTAAGTCATCATGCAACAGAGGGGGCCGATAATGATTTGAGCATATTTTTTTACGAACTAAAGGGTAAAAATAGCTTATTTATGACGTTAAAATTTATTAAAACTTACAGATTCTTACATATTACCTTCTTTTGTTTATCTTCGCGACACTTTGCCTGTGTGGTGATTTAATTTCACTGAAGTTGACGTATATTTTGTACGTAGCGTCATCAGAAAACCGAATCGTAAGGGATGACTGTAATGTCTTACCCTTAAATGACATTTCTACCCTGAGGAAAGTAGAAACGCTGCTCAAAATTGATCTAAACGTACAAACTGACGTGTTTAGCTCGGTTACCCAGATCGTGTCCTATGTTAAAAGAACCCAAGAAGGGTAAGAGGGTATCCATGTTGTTTGCACCACTTATCTGCATCTTGTGTCGCCCCTCCCTGTTTACCTCCTGATCTCCACCGCCCTGCTGGAGCCCGTCCGCTGGAGAAGGATCAATACCAGCCCGACAAACGCTTTCCTGCCTCATTCTGGAAAACCTGGCTTCATTGCCCGCCGATCAACTCCACTACGTCATTTACTCTACGTGGGAAACATTCAGACGAATCTAATTGACTAAACTTACATATGAACCAATTCCTATTGGACAGTGGCAACGAACTCTACTACAACTAACAAAGGCTGTAGCCCCAGTTGATTGACAACGTCGAGGTTTGTAAATGTCTACTGATTCAAATTTTTCTGTTCATTATAAGCAACAACCCCAAATTGATAAATTCATCGTGTAATCTACCAGTGGCCAAAATTCCGCCACACTGACTGCGTTTACATAATCATGGCAATTCGTTATAAATATACATATTTAGTTTTTTTCTGTTAATGTACTGAGATTGCTCATTGTCAAAATTTGCTCAACACTTTCAAAGACTCACATGACTTTCTCTACAGTGGAACTACTTATTTCTCTATTTCACGATAAACATTATCTTATTGTAGGTACAAAGGAATGCAGCGCACTAAGTGGCAGTCAAATGTTTTAGTGTTATGGGATATCTTTGTATGCCTAAGAGATAAAAAATGAAGGTACAAGGAAATCTGCGAATACAGTAGACTTTAAGTGATAGTCAAATATTTTAAAACTGCTTGTCTAGGTGACGCCTTTAAAATTCCATTCTCTTTGTATGTCCAAGAGATAAGATGAAGGTACAAGGGCATATGGGAATACAGTAGACTAAGTGATAGCCAAATGTTTTAAAACTGGTCGTCTAGGCGACGTCTTTGAAATTCCGTTCTTTGCATGTCCAAGAGATAAAAAAATGAAGGTATAAGGGAATATGAGAATACAGCAGACTAAGTGATAGCCAAATGTTTTAAAACTGGTCGTCTAGGCGACGTCTTTGAAATTCCGTTCTCTTTGTATGTCCAAGAGATAAAAATGAAGGTACAAGGGAACATGGGAATACAATAGACTTTCAGTGACAGTCAAATGTTTTAAAACTGGACGTCCAGGTGACGTCTTTGTAATTCCGTTCTCTTTGCATGACCAAATGATTATAAAATGAAGGTACAAAGGAATATGATAATACAGTAGACTTTAAGTGATATTCAAATATTTTAAAACTAGTTGTGTAGATGACGTTTTTTGTAATTGTTATTTTCTATGTTCAAGAGAGAAAAAATGAATAACGGCTTTCTACTTGAGAGCAGTAGATGTACTGTAAAATTCAGACATAGCAAGGAATATTTTGGAAGCGGTTAACTATACAAAAAAAGTTTTTGACATACATTTTGTTTTGATAAGATCTACATTTTTCATGTAGTAATATTTTGCCTAACTTTACTGTACCAGCTATACAAAATTTATTCAGAATGAACAGAACTTCTGCGGCAACTGTAGAAAATTCAATATATACATTTTATCTACCTGAAGCATATTATATTTTAATGGAAATCTATAAGCAATTTTTCACAAAGTCAATATTTAGGAAGAATGTTCCGCTAAATCTAAATTTCTGGTACAGAGGAATTTTCTTTGAAGGTGCCAAACTTAAAAATAATGTTGCTATTTTAACGAATCTTAGTTTTTTAATTACGCGTTGATAGACACTGCTGGGATCGAACCGAAACTTGCAAAACCTCGACAAACAGACGTTCAAGTTGCATTTGTTTTCCACTGAAGTATGTGTTCCATTACAGTTATACAGCTGTTACCTCGCGGAAAGATCACATCATGAGCTCGAGAAACAAAAGCAGAACGGAGGTTCAAGATGCATATGTTTTCCACTTACATACGTGTCGCACTGCATTTGTTATTTAATAGCAGATGTTAACATGATTGTTAATTTAGCTCACAGTTTCTAGCCTAAGGGAGATTGCCTCGAAGTTACAGCAATCATAAAAGGCGCATGTTATTTACGACCGTGTTTCCAGGTTAGGCATTCAATGTACAAGGGAAAGTTTATGTAGGTTTGAAACCTAATAACTAAAAAGCCGAATGAAAGAACAAAAACATAGATTTAACTACTCTTTGTATTTAAGCAAATGTGTAGGATTTAAATACGGCATCATGTCCAGCATTTTCGAAGTGTATGTAACGTTAACTTTTTTCAGGAATTTCTAGTTTCAAAATGAATAGAAAATAAAAAAATAAACATGTATTATGTAAATAAAGCATTTATAATATAAAAGACAATATATTTCAAATTTAAAGCCCTTAAAGTCATAAATACAACTATAATTTTGTACTTTCAGTCCACATTTCGTAATCTCTAGTAGAATTGTTAATTTCCTGCTTTACTCACCAGAATCCAGAAGAGCAGATGGCCTGGTCCTTATGGTGAAAGGAACGCTGCTGAATCCATTGTCTCAGCAAGATGTAAGTGCAGTCTGAAACATAAAAAAACAATAATAAAGATATTCAAAATATTTCATTGCATTTTATCACAAAATTTTTATATTTTCTGAAATTTCACATAAAATTTACACACTTAGGGTTTCTTGCTTCTGTTTCCCCACTTTATAATATTATTCTGTATATACTTACAGAGTGATTCGATAGTCAGCATACATTTTGTGTTTATGCAGGCATTATTACACGATATTACACATTATTGCACGTTTAGAAACAAAGAACCATCGCTTCAATGCACTCTGAAGCAATTTCTCAAGCATAGCTGGTATTACTTCTACAGCCACAGCTCTGTTAGCTCTTGAATTATATTTATCTTCACATGGTACCCTTAGACTTAATAAACCTCCGGACAAAAGATTTTAAGTACGTCAGGTCTGATGAACGGGGAGGCCACAACACTTGCACACCACGACCCCTCCACCTACCAGGAAAATGCTTGCTTTCGATAGAAGTCCTGAAACGGAATGGTAAACCGTGATGCTACTTCATTATTTTGAAAGACAAAAAAAAAAAAAAAAAAAAAAAAAAAAAAAAAAAAAAAAACCGGTATGATAATTTCATCAGACACCAATTGGGGGTTTCAAAATTGTTTCTAGTATCGAGATGCTTCCAGTAATATATTACCACAGGAACAGACTCAACAGCTATTATTTCCTCTTTGGTAAATATACTGTTAAGATTACCGGAGAGAAAGAAAAATTTCACTATATGTGTCACTGAAATAGAGACTATTGAATCACCCTGTATAGCTATTCCCTTTTCCATATTTTCTCTACTGTTCTTGAGTTTATTTTATCTATTTTAATCGTCTTTCTTAAATAACTTACTGTTTTCTCCCTGTATTTTCTTCATATTCGTCCTCTTAACTCTTTATAACACCTCTTTTCCCATTTTTCTAACATTAAATCGTGATGCTTTTCAGTATTACTGCATTCCAGAAAAAAATGTAAACTGATACATTCTCCCTTTGCTTTTTTTAACTAACGTTCTCCAACGTTAAATCATATCAAACACATGAGTACATGGTACATAGAGCTTAGAGTTATCAGACATTAATCTTTGAGGATAAGAGAAAACCTCCAACGTTAAGTCATATCGGACGATGAATGAAATGATGTTCAAATGAGTACAGGGTACATAGAGCTTAGAGTTACCAGACATTCATCTATCAGGGTAAGAGAAAACCACAAACGTTAAGTCATATCGGACGATGAATGAAATGATGTTCAAATGTGTACAGGGTACATTGAGCTTAGAGTTACCAGACATTCATATTTCTGGATAACAGAAACCTCCAACGTTAAGTCATATCGGACGATGAATGAAATGTTCAAATAAGTACAGGGTACATAGAGCTTAGAGTTACCAGACATTGATCTTTCAGGAGAAGAGAAAACCTCCAACGTTAAGTCATATCGGATGATGAATGAAATGATGTTCAAATGAGTACAGGGTACATAGAGCTTAGAGTTACCAGATATTCATCTTTCAGGATATGGAAAAACCTCTAATGTTAAGTCATATAGGACGATGAATGACATGATGTTCAAATGAGTACAGGGTACATAGAGCTTAGAGTTACCAAACATTCACCTTTCAGGATAAGAGAAAACCTCCAACGTTAAGTCATATCGGACGATGAATGAAATGATGTTCAAATGAGTACAGGGTACAGAGAACTTAGAGTTACCAGACGTTCATCTTTCAGGATAAGAGAAAACCTCCAACGTTAAGACATATCGGACGATGAATGAAATGATGTTCTGATGAGTACAGGGTCCATAGAGCTTATAGTTACCACACATTCATCTTTCAGAATAAGGGAAAACCTCCAACGTTAAGTCATATCGGACGATGAATGAAATGATGTTCAAATGAGTACAGGGTACATAGAGCTTAGAGTTACCAGATATTCATCTTTCAGGATATGGAAAAACCTCTAATGTTAAGTCTTATCGGACGTTGAATGAAATTATGTTCAAATGAGTACAGGGTACATAGAGCTTAGTTACTAGACATTCATCTTTCAGGATAAGAGAAAACCTCCAACGTTAAGTCATATCGGACGACGAATGAAATGATGTTCAAATGAGTACAGGGTACATAGAGCTTGGAGTTACCAGACATTCCTCTTTCAGGATAAGGGAAAACCTCCAACGTTAAGTCATATCGGACGATGAATGAAATGATATTCAAATGAGTACAGGGTACATAGAGCTAAGTTACTAGACATTCATCTTTCAGGATAAGTGAAAACCTCCAACGTTACGTCATATCGGACGATGAATGAAATGATGTTCAAATGAGTACAGGGTACATAGAGCGTAGAGTTACCAGACATTCATATTTCAGGATAAGAGAAAACCTCCAACGTTAAGTCATATCGGATGATGAATGAAATGATGTTCAAATGAGTACAGGGTACATAGAGATTAGAGTTACCAGACATTCATCTTTCAGGATAAGAGAAAACCTCCAACGTTAAGTCATATAGGACGATGAATGACATGATGTTCAAATGAGTACAGGGTACATAGAGCTTAGAGTTACCAGACATTCATCTTTCAAGATAAGGGAAAACCTAGGAAAATAATCTTACCAAGGTGGCCGAGATTACAACTCGGAAACTCTTGAACTTGGCGCTACGACCATCACACAGAGCTGGGCGGAACTATCTTTGGATATTCTGGCTTGTATTTCCTAATTGTAACTCCCGAACTTTTACAAAATTCCCTTAATATACTTTACAAACCTACATATTTATTCAGATATACCTTTTTAATATGCTACCTAAATATGTAGTTATATTACCAAGTAAAATACCTTTTAAAGACAGACATTTTGGGTATCTCTATTGAGAAAAAGGTACTTAGCTACAACGAAAACTGCAAGCATGATTAGCGACTCCAAGAATGAGGAATCTGCCTCAAGTGGCGACGTTGGAAAGACAATAGAGTGTGCAATGAATCGACCATTTCCTCCTGCAGGCCTTGGGCACCTCCCCTTTCTTTTGTTACTTTACTTATCTTGCACCCTTTCAGCTTCTTCGTAATTTACGTACGTGTGTATTCTCACAGCCACAGGGCTGTGGTTTCTCGTCACATTAGTGGACCAGCAGAAACATTATATACAGGGTGTTTTCAATGTATACCTAACCTCCAGGGTATTAAAAGGCCCCGCTTCCCTTCTTGTGATGGGTAGACAGTACATTTTACCTATCACTACAGCTACTGAAACGAGCATTAGATCTGGCAACCTAGGTGACTCATATGTACTCTCATACACTCATTTCGTAGTACACAGATCCACTAACAGAGCAGATAAACAGTTCAAACCCCTCTCCCTCTTCATGCCCCTCTTGTTTTATTGTAGTGGGTTGACAGTACGTAATACCTATCACTGCAGTTACCGAAACGAGCGTTAGATCTGACGGCATGGGTGACTCATATGTACCTTCATACACTCATTTCGTAGTAAACAGATCCACTAACAGAGCAGATAAACAGTTCCAGCCCTCCCTCCCTCTTCATGCTCCGCTTGTCTTCTTGTGGTGGGTAGACAGTACATAATACTTATCACTGCAGTTACTGAAACAAGTATTATATCTGACAAGGCACGACGTTGGTGCTAAACCTGTACTTTGTTTAAAATTCCAGATGATACATATATATGCTGCTGTGATAAATCGCCAAATCACGGGCGATAGCCGAAACAATAGAAGACGAAGGATGCAGACAGACAGCTCTCCACCTGCCGCTTGGTTGATATTGCACCAGTGGAAGGCGTGGCGCATGCCGAAAAAGGAAGTTTTAATTCTCTGGTAAATTGCCTCCCGTAGTCGTGACATGCTCCTGATAATGAGAAAGGATTAGCAGTCTTAAACTATTTAACCCGTTTCTAAGGAACCGACCTCCACTGTGCTAGTAAAACAAACGCCGGCGATATCTGCTTTAATTCCCGAGTAGTAACGCGAGACTTGAATTATAATACCTCACTTATTAGAGAACATATTACTAAAAACAAATATAAAAAATATTTTGTTACATTCATATGCTTTCTGAACTAATTTTTCTAGAGATTTTATAAAAAGAAACCCTCAAATAACACGAAACCCGCTTCCAAATTTTGAACTTCGAGACCTTTATCCATTCGATTTTGGAAACTTTCTTTTTCACATGTTGGTATGCATGTATGTTGCGTTTTCAGCTGTTTTGAACGCTTAATTTATTGTTCACAGTGGCAAAAGTTATGTATTTTCGAGTGCTAGGCAAATGTTTACATAATTTGCATTACATTTCGCTTGTAAAATGAAATAAAGTGCAGTACCACATTTGAAATGTGGACTCTATGAATATTTATGAGTAAGACATTAGCTTACGAGTGGTAAAAATGTTTCAAAGAGGGTCGACATCAATTACTGACAACAAGTAAAGAAATCGGTTCACCGAATGTTCGACACGTACTAAGTCTATTATAAGTGAAGGGGGATTACTTTGAATTTGATGAATAAATAAATATTAATTAAGAATACATTCCCTTATTTTTTATCTCCTGGATATACAAAGAGCTTGCAATTTCAAAGACGTCACCTAGATAACCAGTTTTAAAACGTTTGACTATCACTTGAAGTCTACTGTATTCCCAGATTCCCTGATACCTTCATTTTTTATCTCTTGGACATAACAAATAGAATGGAATTTCAAAGACAAACCTAGACAACCAGTTTTAAAACATTAGACTATCACTTAAAGTCTACTGTATTCTCATATTCCCTTGTATCTTCATTTTTTATCTCTTGGACATACAAAGAGAACGGAATTACAAAGACGTCATGTAGACAACTAGTTTTAAAACATTTGACTATCACTTAAAGTCTACTGTATTCCCATATTCCCTTGCACCTTCATTTTTTATCTCTTGGACATACAAAGAGAACGGAATTACAAAAACGTCATGTAGACAACTAGTTTTAAAACATTTGACTATCACTTAAAGTCTACTGTATTCCCATATTCCCTTGCACCTTCATTTTTTATCTCTTGTACATACCAAGAGAACGGAATTACAAAGACGTCACCTAGACAACCAGTTTTAAAACATTTGACTACCACTTAAAGTCTACTGCATTCCCATATTCCCTTCTACCTTCATTTTTATCTCTTGTACATACCAAGAGAACGGAATTACAAAGACGTCACCTAGACAAGCAGTTTTAAAACATTTGACTACCACTTAAAGTCTACTGTATTCCCATATTCCCTTCTACCTTCATTTTTATCTCTTGTACATACCAAGAGAACGGATATACAAAGACGTCACCTAGACAAGCAGTTTTAAAACATTTGACTACCACTTAAAGTCTACTGCATTCCCATATTCCCTTCTACCTTCATTTTTATCTCTTGTACATACCAAGAGAACGGATATACAAAGACGTCACCTAGACAAGCAGTTTTAAAACATTTGACTACCACTTAAAGTCTACTGCATTCCCATATTCCCTTCTACCTTCATTTTTATCTCTTGTACATACCAAGAGAACGGAATTACAAAGACGTCACCTAGACAAGCAGTTTTAAAACATTTGACTACCACTTAAAGTCTACTGCATTCCCATATTCCCTTCTACCTTCATTTTTATCTCTTGTACATACCAAGAGAACGGAATTTTAAAGACGTCACCTAGACAACCAGTTTTAAAACATTTGACTACCACTTAAAGTCTACTGCATTCCCATATTCCCTTCTACCTTCATTTTTTATCTCTTGTACATACCAAGAGAACGGAATTACAAAGACGTCACCTAGACAACCAGTTTTAAAACATTTGACTATCACTTAGTCTACTGTATTCACATATTCCCTTGTACCTTCATATTTTATCTCTTGGACATACAAAAAGAACGGAATTACAAAGACGTCGCCTAGACAACCAGTTTTAAAACATTTGACTATCACTTAAAGTCTACTGTATTCCCTAGTACCTAAATTAAGCTGTTTATCTTGAGGTAGATAGAGAAGTAACTGTTTCTACAATAATAGAGAAATTCCTGTGAGTTTTTTTACGTCATCTAAACTACTCAAGCGTTTTTCGAAGTAAGGAATTTGGTACCACTAATATGTTTTTAGAATTGTAGATTCTGTTGAAGTAATAAGAATTTGAATCATAGATGCCATAGACGGACATTCTTGCTTCAGGATATATTGTACAATTAAGGACACTGTTTTTGGAAACATATAAAAATACCTACTACATAAATAAAGAAATTATGGAATGTGTAATTTATGATTAAGAGAGCTGCCATTAAACGTTTAAAAAGTGTAGACTCACATAAATGACGTTTAGTGGATAACTGCGAAGACATTGATGTGCAGTGCAAACTCGATGTTACAAGATGCTCTGGAACTTCTGATAAATTTACAAATGTGTGAAGTGTACGGGGAGACACCTCACTTACTGGTGTCTATGAACCTATCACCACCTCATACCATGAAACGTAGAAAAATATCTGAAAGATGAAAAATATACAATGAAATGGATATAAGCGAAAAATCGACCACGAAAAGTTACAAAAACCCAAGGTCAAGTGGGCATGCACCCAAATATTGATTGATTTAAGACAAATATTTTATGATATTCGAAATCCTGCTGTGGTTGGAAAAAATTGAACGCATTCTTTCATTTATTTCGTAATGACGCCACCCAGTTGCACCTAGGACAGTGTAGTGACCGATTTATAATCCGAACATCGTAGATCGAATGATTCCAAACGTTTATAGGTTTCAAAATTCAGGTCAATGCTTGTGTCAGATGAACGCAGTTATTACCTCAACTTTTTGCACTGTAGTGGGCCTCAGGGGTTTTACGTTGTTAATTAAATGATGCACGCTATCAGGTGCATGTTATATAATGTAGTTTATGTCAGAAATGAAATATTAGTTAAACATATAGTAGTGGGTATCTAGGAGTGCTCACCTCGATTCCTTTTCCTACTAGAAGTCTTTTATATATAAATAAAAGCTAGTGAATTTCGTTGTTCATCTGTTGACAGTTACTCACCAAAGTTTCAGCGATTTTGGACGCTCAGTTGTTATGTAACAGTCATTTTTTTGTAATATTTATTAGATCGGTCAGCAACAACACATGCTTTGCAGATCTGAGAGAACAGATACAAAATAATTATATACGAGAGCTGTTCAATAAAGAAATATCACTTTTTTTTGACAACGTACCTTTACTCGTCCTCATAATTTTGATTGTCCTTCTCAAAATAGTCTCCCCTGAATGCGATGTACTTGTACCAGCGTTTCTGCCAGTCTTCAAAGACATGCTGGAAACCATTTTTGAGAGATTCTTCAAAATCGTCTCCGCAGCCTTCACCACTGCTTCTGATGATGGCTAATGCCTCCCACGAAGGCGTTTCTTCAAGTTAGGGAATAGAAAAAAGTCACATGGGGCTAAATCCGGACTATAGGGAGGGTGAGGGATGCACTTCATGTTGATATGTGCAAGATATTCAGCAACAACATTGGCAATATGAGGCCGCGCATTATCGTGGTGCAGCATACAGCCTGCTTCACGGAAATGTGGCCCGGAATGAAATGTTCAGTATTTCAGAAAGTAATCTTAAGGTAATTCGTCGAACCTCTCTCACAATGGTAGCAGCAGTGTTCTCTTCCATAAGAGCAGTAACTGGAGCACAGGGTCCACCTTCCTTTGAAATTGATTGTCTCCCCTCTAACATTTTAAACCACCTTCTAGCTGTGCTGTAGGGAAGAACAGACTCTCTATAGGCTCCTGTAACATTGTATAGGCCTCAACTGAAGATTTGTTGAGACGAAAGCAGAATTTCAAAGCCGCATATTGTTCCTCGCGTGTTACCTCCATTGCAGCGGTGGGCGATACTGAACATGTGTGGAACTTGCCTCGTTCTCTCAGGCGGGAACCAGGAGTACCAACAATGAAACTAGTACGGCGTGTTTGTTTCACATTAAGCTTTCAGAATATAATAAGATTAAATTTTAGTGCGAAAAATTATTACCGTAAAACATTATGATCATTCTTTATTGAACAGCCCTGGTAGTAATAACATAGTAGAGGTAAGACAGGGTACCTCCTCTGAACTAATACAGAAGTGATACTGAACTAATAAATGGTATATATACTTCAATAGTGAGAATTTACACAGTAGAACACAAGCATAGAAAAGATAAATTGAAGCAGTAGATTATTCAGAAGTAGAAGTGTCACTGTAAAGCAGGTCCTGTGGTAGTCGTCGCTTCAGTCGCGTTGGCCGGCGACTTCGGACGCCGATGTTGTACGTCACAGCTCCTGGGACGTGGCGTAGATTGTAGAGGAAGCGTCGAGCAATATGTCGGATGAAATGATGGGGAGGAAGAAGTCCCAGCACCTGATGCAGCTGTTGGTTGCGGACAAACCAAGGAGCATTGGTGGCGATTCGCAGGAATCGACTCTGGATGACCTGTAGACGCCTCAGTTGACAAGTACTGACCTGGCAGGCATAAGTAATAAGAAGTCGAACCAGAGATTTGTACAGGAGCAGTGAAGATCTAAACCAAGTGAAGCGTGCTTGTGAAATACGAGGGGATGCCAGGGTAATGGTGTGGTCAATATGAGGCTTCCACCTAAGCCGAGTGTCCAGTGTCCTGACTAGTATTTTTCCCGGTAAACCAATTAGTAGTTCTCATAAACACATGAGACAACTACCTTAATGGCGACTTACAACGTCTAAGTACTTTGCTGTAAGTACGAGTCAGTTGGAGAATTTAATGTCATGTCGGCACGTTGGCCATAGTAGCTCAAGGGTTAGAGCGGCTGGACGGAGACCAGAAGATCCGTGGTTCAAATCCCGGCTATGGCATTGAATTTTTCAGTCTGGCTTTACCGTTTCATAGTGCGTCCTACACACGGCTAGTGTGAAAGAACAATTAATTTCCATTAATTGTACCTAATAGTAGTCCGAACAATAAAGTCCGTGCCTTAAAGTACTTACAGCATAGTAAGTCGCCATTAAGATAGTTGTCTCATGTGTTTATGAGAACTCCTAGTGGTTTACCGGGAAAAACAAGAGTCAGTTGGAGAATTTAATGTCATGTCGGCATGTTGACCTTAGTAGCTCAATGGTTAGAGCGGCTGGACGGAAACCAAAAGATCCGTGGTTCAAATCCCGGCTATGGCACTGAATTTTTCAGTCTGGCTCTACCGTTTCATAGTGCGTCCTAAACACGGCTAGTGTGAAAGAACAACTAATTTCCAATTTTGACAATATTGAAGCAGTGCAAGTGTGCATTACCGAATTCAGAGACTGTTACCATCGTGGGATAATAAACCTAGCAGAATGATTGCCATACTCTGAGCCTAGGAAATTAATTTTGAAGAGATGCTGTATTCTAATTTGCTGAAATGAGGCTTTAGTTTTCCAAATTTTATATTCCTTCTAATTTTGATAAATGTGCTTCTTAAAGGATACATTCTTGAAAAATGCTCTACTTTAACGTATATTTTCATAAAAAAATAATAAATATTGCTATATAAATGACTAGACGACACCATTATTCTATTCCTCACTAAGAACCTTAGCTAAAGCTAATTTACAATCAATTTCCAGATATACTGCGTAAATACACCTCTTTAATGTTCCTTTATGTCCCTATTACACACAACTTGCGCTGCTAGTAATTTCTCCGACGTAAACACAACGTTTCCCTTTTACACTCGACACTGTCTGCTTCGCACCGCAATTTCTGTGTGTTTAAGGGGAGTCGAAATACCGTCTCTCGCCAATGTTAATGTCTGACTCATCATCTTTGCAACTACTTAATGAGCTAAATTTTAAGGTATATTCAACAAAGAAGGAATGTTTTGATTTTTTAAATAAATGACTTAAACTTGTATAGAGAATTGTAGTTTTTAAATTTAAAAAATATAAACCATTTACATAAAAGCTTTTTCATTAACATAAAGCCATTTAGGATGCATATGTATGATAAAAATGTCAGCCCGTAGTGTCAGTTTAAGATAATTGGGCACTTGTATAGAGAATCTGATTTAGACTCCCCTTAATGCCAAGAAGCGTGCAGCATTTGTTTTAAGAAGTATAAACCGAAGCTAGCAGAAGTGAAACAATGGAGCCTCGAAAAATCCCAACAAATGAGCATCGGGGATGCTACGGAGTAGCTACTGCTGGCACGCCACTGAAGGGAAGTTTGATATCGAGTTACTTTGTTGAACAATTTGAAATACGAGAGAGGAGCTGTTTAGGGGTGCCACCAGGTGATGGCAGTTAAAGCAGCAGGACCGACGAGATCAGGCCTTCCTTCTGATTTGCTCGTAGGCATGTTTCCTTAAATCACACAGTTTATGTCAAGTAAATATTTTTGTGTGTCATTAAACATTTCCGAATATTCTTCGTTACTCATTTGAATTTTCCGGATGCCTATACTCTTCTCACACGGAAATTATATAACAATTTCCGATATATTTTTGTTATTGATTTACATTTTCAAACATGTTTTCCCAAGTTGGAAAGTCATGTTTCGTATTTTTATGACCTGGCGTGGAAAGCTATCACAAATGTGAAACTCATGTGAATTTACTCAGGACAGACGCGAGCAATGTGTAGCAGTGAAGGCTCTGAGGTCATTTACATCCATTGAGGGAAGAAATATTTCTGTCTCCATTCATTTTGGCATGTCCAGTAAATAAGGAAAATTAAGAGCTTCAGTTTGTGGCCTTGAATATTTACAAAGGAGGCCGCCCACTGGCACAAACTTGCAGAAATAGAAATGACCAGTGATTCTGATGTAACCAGGGGCAACGCTATCATCTGGAGCGGGGATCTTTCAAACCTGTATCTCATTAGCCTGGCATCTTAAATTGTCTCTGCAATCAAATTCGATATGTCTTTTCAGAAAAATACGATCTTATGTATTCTGCTTCGACGTAGGATTTGTTCAATCTAGGAACGTTAAGGACTCCATGTACTCTTCCACTTCTGGTCAACTTTCGAGATTTAGCCTCATAGTTTACTCACAAAAGTTGTCTTCGAGGTGAGGCATGCGATGTTTTAGGTACTCTTCCTTCAAAGGCACATACAAATTAATATTTCGTTGACTAGCGGCATTCATTAAAATTACGAGGGGTGGTTGTAAAGTTTTAATTATACTGGGCAACAATGAAAATGTTTCGGGCTTAAAAATAGTGAATTTACATGTATTTCCATCTGCTGAATTAAAAAATCACCGTAACAATGATAGATTAGCTCTTGTTTTGAAGATAACGTGACATTTCACTTTTAGAGTGAATATTTTAAATTTGGGGGATTTTTTTTGGGTGGGGGGAGTTGGCACACCTGTCAAATAACAAAACACAAATGCTCTTCAGCTGTTTATAAGTCAAACATAGATACTGTTGCTGTGACTGTGAATTACATGTAGTTTCTACTCAAATTAATGCAAAATTTCTAGTTCGCGAGTACTTTTTTAGTGTAAAATTTGTAAAAATGCCACGAAAATGTGTAAATATGATGAATAATTTTTGCTATATTTGTGGTGAAATAACATATTCCTCACAGAAACGCAATCTGACGCCTCTTGTAAAGACTGCCTATCATTATTTCGATATGAAAGTAGGGGGCCAGGATAAGCATTGGGCTCCACATATATGTCACAATGCATGTTCTGTTACACTGCGAGAATGGCTGAAAAAGAAGAAGCGATGCATGGCTTCCGCTGTGCCCATGATTTGGCGGGAGCCTACAAACCATGCAGATGACTGCTATTTCTGCCTGAGTCCACCTATAAAGGCAGGATTGTCTATGAAGAAAAAAAATAACAGTTCAGTACCCGAATCTTCCATCTGCTATTCGACCCATTCCACATTCGGATAGTTTCCCAGTTCCTACTCCACCCGAAAATTGTGTATTTGAAGTAGAAGACGAAGACACTGTGGAACAAGAAGAACCAAACATTCCTTCTACATCCCTTGGCCTGTCAAAGGAGAAGGCAGAAATTCTTGGGTCTCGACTACAGCAATGGAATCTTCTCCAAAGTTATGTGAGAATCTCACAGTACAGAAAACATCACATGGAACTGCTTCCCTTTTTTGAGAAGAAAAATAATCATGTTTGCTGCGACATCAATGCCCTGAAATCTTTGAATTTGAACCATGATCCTACTGAATGGAGGTTATTCATAGACTCCTCCAAGCTTAGTTTGAAAGCTGTGTTACTTCGCAACGGGAACATTCTTTCATCTATTCCTGTTGGTCATGCTGTTCACATGGAGACATATGCAAATATGAAAGCTCTCTTGGACTCAATTAAATATCATGAACACAAATGGAAAATTTGTGGTGATGTAAAAGTCATTACCATACTCTTAGGAATGCAACTGGGTTACACAAAGCATTGCTGCTTCTTACGCATGTGGGACAGTAGAGATACGAAATTGCATTATATTACAGAAGACTGGCCTGCAAGATATCTTCATCCTTGAGAGGAAAATGTCGTTGCCAAGCTCTTATGGACCCAAAAGACGTTCTTCTTCTACCCCCGCATATCAAGTTGGGTTTGATGAAAAACTTTGTCAAAGCAATGAACCGAAAAGGACGGTCCTTTAAGTACATCAGAGAGAAATTTTAGAAATTAAGTGATGCAAAAATTAAGGAAGGCATTTTTGTCGGACCACAAACAAGAGAACTTGTAAAGGATCCTGCATTTGACCAAATTTTGGAGGGGAAAGAAAAGGAAGCTTGGGAAGCCTTCAAGGGTGTTGTTCATGGAATTTTATGCAACAAAAGAGATGACAGCTACAAGCATTTGGTGACAGTGCTCCTGCAAAAATACCGTAACCTTGGATACAACATGTCCCTTAAGATCCATTTTCTCCACTCCCACCTAGACTTTTTGCCTCCTAGTTGTGGAGCTGTTAGTGATGAACATGAGGAGAGATTCCATCAGGACATTTCTGTTATGGAACAAAGATATCAGGGCCGTTGGAATGAAGTAATGCTTGCGAATTACTGTAGGTCTTTGTATAGGGATTCTGCGGAACTCCATCACAAAAGGCAAGCTAAAAGACGACGAAGTCAATAGGCCACCACATGATTCTCTTCAGACACGACTATCTGCGAAGTATTTTTCCAGCAATTTAGAACTTTTAGCATGTAATTACCAGTTTAAAAAATCAAATGCACTTTCATTGTTGTTAGCATGTATGTAATTAAAATGTATCCTTTTCTCTCAATCCGTTAATATATAATACTTCCACCTTCTGTATATCATAGAAACTAGAGCTAATAAAAATATTTTATTGTCATATTTGTTTTTCTCAACCCAAAATTAGTAGGAATGGCCTCATGAAGTGCTCGAAACATTCAAAAATTATTTTTTTATTGCCCAGTGTAATTGAGGCTCGTAGTGTGATCAAGTTCCTGCATTTGAAGGGCAAGACTGCCCCCCGGGAAATCCATGATGAGATGACGGCTGTTTATGGAAATGATTGTCCATAGTATGACACTATTGTGAGGTGGAAAAGGAATTTTCAAACTGGTCACATGTCCCTGACAGATGAGCCAAGAGCTGGTAGACCGTCAGCTGTCACAGTGAAGAAAGTGGAGTGTTTAATACTGGAAGAGAGACCAGCAACCATCCAAATGATCATGAATAAGACACATCTTAGTTATGGTAGTGTGTGGACGAACTGCACATGTCTAAGGTGTCTGCACGGTGAGTTCCACGTTTGCTAACCTCTTTCCAAAAGCAAACACGGCGTGACCTTTCAAGACAGATGTTGATGCTGTTGGAACAGGATGAAGATGAATCTTTTGATCGTTTGGTAACCATGGATGAATCCTGGATCTATCAGTAGGATCCAGAAACAAAAACCATGAGCATGGAATGGAAACACGTCAATTCCCCCTCCCAAAAAGGCAAAGGTGCAAAATTCAGCTGGGAAGGTCATGCTTTCAGTTTTCTGGGACTGTCGTGGAGTCATCCTTACAGATTATCTTGCCAAGGGTCAAACCATCATTGGCAGATACTACTGCAGTCTTCTGGACAAGTTACGAACAGCTCTGATTAAGAAACGACGCGGTATGCTCTCCAAAGCTGTTCGTCTTCTGTCTGACAATGCTTTGACAACACAAATGACGGAAATTAATTCTTCTTACACACTGGCTAGGATTTTTTTGTGTGTAATTTGCGTCCTCCAACATTTAGTCATATCGGACGATGAACGGAATGGGTGAAATGATGCTCAATGCGTCTGGGGTGCATGGAGCTTAGAGTTACCTGACATTCGTAGCTCAGGATAAGCGAAAACCCCGGAAAAAGCCTTATCCAGGTGACTCGCCCTGACCGAGATTCGAACTCAGGACCTCTTGAACGTGAGACAGACATGCTGCCATTAACGCTACCGAGGCGGGCTCTGGCCGTGTGCAGGCTGAAGTATGGAAAGGTAGAGTCAGACTGAAAAACTGAATGCCATAGCTGGGATTTGAACCACGGATCTTCTGGTTGCCATCCAGTCGCTCTAACTATTGAGCTACTATGGCCAACGTGGCGATATAACGTGGTTTACCGGGAAGAAGGCGAGTCAGTTGGAGAATTTAATGTCATATTGCCCGCCTCGGTAGCGTGGTGGTAGCGTGGTGGTAGCGTGTCTGCCTCACGTTCAAGAGGTCCCAAGTTCGAATCTCGATGAGGGCGAGTTACCTGGATAAGGTTTTTTCCGAGGTTCTCCCTTATCCAGAAAGACGAATGTCGGGTAACTCTAAGCTCTATGGACCTTGGACTCATTTGAGCATCATTTCACCCAATTCATTCACCGTCCGATATAACTTAAAGTTGGGGCGGACGTAAAAAAATATATATATCAACAGATACTCTCTTTTTTAAAGGGTGATACTTAAAACTTTACTACATCTTCTCATAAATATCTAAAGAACGTACAAAAGTTACTTCATTATCTTTAATTTTTTTATAAATTTCTAGTGAAATTACCTTCACTTAGAAAAATGCCTTAAATAGGCCTGTGATAAAAAGTAACCGAAATTTTATTTTTTCTTATACCGCGTGTCTCTAAAGTCACTATCCATTTCAATGAAAACACAATATTTTGTTTCTTTTCAGATACTGGTATCTTAGTGCAAGATGTTTAGCACAGAAGAACGGGTTGCCATTGTTTGTGCACGGGTACGCGAATTGTCATATGAGGACGCCAGAGCGGAATTTACCCATAAATTCCACAAACCAGCCCCATCAAGGGCACACATTCGTCTACTTGTGAACAAATTTAAGCGTACCGGCAGTGTGTGTGATGAGACACGTCCTGGACAGCCACACGCCTTGGCAGAAACAGTGCAGCAGGTTCAAATTGCCAGTGATAGGAGTCCGAAGGCTTCAATTCGACGCCTCAGTAGTGAATTGAACGTCCCTCCCAACACAGTGTGGAAAATTCTACGTTTCACTCTACGAAAACGTTCGCATCACATTCAAGTTCTGCACCATCTTGAGGACGAAGATTTCGCCTGTCGTCTGGCAATGTGTTATAACCACCTGGAATTGTGTAGAGAATGAGAATTTAATAGACAACATTTTATTCTCCGATGAAGCCACTTTCCATGTTTGTGGGTAAGTGCACAGACACAACAGCCGAATATAGGCATATGAAGAACCACATGAGGTATCGGAGTGGGAACGTGATACACTGAAAGTCAGTGTTTGGTTGGGTATCACAAACGCAAAATTGTATGGTCCAGTTTTCTTTGCCGGAAGGTCAATAACAGGTAACATCTACCTCAACATGTTAGAACTGTTCCTTGTACCGCAGGTTCAAGAGGATGGCATACTGGATACAGCTGTGCTTCCGCAAGATAGTGCGCCTCCACATTTTGCAAACCTCGTCCGTGATTACCTGAACAGAACGTTTCCAGGGAGATGGATAGGCAGAGGTTCACCTCTGCTGTGGGCTTCCCCTTCACTGGACCTTACTTCTTTAGACTTTCCTGCATGGGGGTACATCAAATCTAAAGTGTACACTAGCAAAGTGAATGGTCTGCCTGAGTTACGGAATCGTATCAGGGAAGCAGCAGGTGGAATTACGGTTGACATGTTACAGTCTACATTTCGTTCCACTACTGAAAGATGGCGTATGTGTTTTGAGCTAAATGGAGGTCATGTAGAAGGGCACTAGAATATGTGTAAGACTTCAAAATAACGGAAACAAATTGTTCTTTCACACTGGCCGTGTGTAGGCTAATTGTGGAAACGTAGAGTCAGACTTAAAAATTCAATGCCATGGCCGGGATTTGAACCACGGATCTTCTGGTTTCCGTCCAACCGCTCTAGCAGTGAGCTAATATGGCCAACGTGCCGATATGATAGTTGTCTCATGTGTTTATGAGTACTCCTAAGTGCTTTACCGGGAAAATACGAGTCAGTTGGAGAATTTAATGTCATATCGGCACGTTGGCCATAGTAGCTCAATGGTAGAGCGGCTGGACGGAAACCAGAAGATCCGTGGTTCAAATCCCGGCTATGAATTTTTCAGTCTGACTCTACGTTTCCACAATTTAGTCTACACACGGCCAGTGTGAAAGAACAATTAATTTCCGTTAATTGACCTAATAGTGGTTAACTATAAAGCCCGGGCCTTAAAGTACTTGTAGTAAGTCGCCATTAAGGTAGTTGTCTCATGTGTTTATGAGAACTCCTAAGTGGTTTACCGGAGAAAAATATGAGTCAGTTGGAGAATTTAATGTCATATCGGCACATTGGCCATAGTAGCTCAATGGTAGAGTGGTTGGACGGAAACCAGAAGATCCGTGGTTCAAATCCCGGCAACGGCATTGAATTTTTCAGTCTGACTCTACGTTTCCACTTCAAAATAATATTGATTTTCCAATCATTGTCTTCCTTCATTGAAATGGATAGTAACTTCAGAGACATCCTGTATAATCTTTAATACGTATATTATTGTTTACTGTCAACAATGAACTAAATATTCAAAACAGCTGAAAGTGCAAACATACACAATTATGTACCGACTAGATAAAAGAAAAAAAATGGCCTTACTTTTCTCTCACACCAAGTGTGCATTTGAATTAAAATCCTGTTTCCTGTATAACTTTTTATACTTCGAAGGCTTTTTTTATTAACTAGGCTAAGAGTAGACATCTGAAAGAAATACTCGGTAGGTAATGTTTTCAGAACTTTCTTTTAACCATATTTGTAAATGTACACAAGTCATCACGTAACGCTGCAGTTGGCCTTTCACCGTTGTAGCGGGGCTTCCTTGAACTAATATCCCACAACTGTGATGTAACAACCAAAGCTCGGATAATTACCTTATTTAGCAACAAATAATGGCGCCTCACGATAATCCTAGATAGCACAACTATTTTAGTGACTTAAGGAGAGCATCGTTTTATGATTTGACACGAGATTTGACCTCTGCTGCCATCTGTCCCCAGATATAGACACAAAAGATCTCTAATACAATGAGGTGCGGAACCTTTCCAGTCATAGGTTAAGTGCACGCCACTGTGTGAAGCGCCTCAAGCGGGCCGCGCCGGAAACTGCTGCCGCCTTCATTCACCTCTGCCTCCTCGGCAGTACCCAATATTAATTACGTGAACATCAGCCCATGTCATCACTGCACCAACTTTCTTGTTACGTGCAAACCACTCAAGCGGGATTTCTGTCTGCAAGAGCTTAGCAAACGGTCAGCTTCAAACCTACCTACCTACTTCTCTACAAAAACACACTGTCTCCTCATTTCCGACGAAAATGAAATGATGTCCAAATGAGTACAGGGTACATAGAGCTTAAGAGTTACCAGTCATCTATATTTCAGAATAAGGAAAAAGGCCTTACTGACCTGACCGAGATTAGAACTCGAGACCTGTTGGACGTGACGCTACCAGCATCGTAAAAGTTGGTAAGCATGTGTAAATGACGCAATCTGTTAGATTTTTTCCTGGAAAGTGCATGTGCAATCTTGCGTCAGATATGCTGCACTTTAATCGAATTTCACGTGGAACGTACTAGCTCACGATTTGCAGCGGTAACAAATTAGGGAATAATCTAATTTACCTCATTTCATTAAGATCTTTAACATTTTTATGGTGAATTTTCTTGGCTGTGGAACAATATCAGTGGGAATGCTGTATAGTTTCTTAAGTAATGACTATACTGACAGGTTAAACCTTTGTGATAATAGACAAAATATATTTTTCACATAATACAGGACATTTGAATGTATATTGACATACAGAGGTGAAGATGGTGAATTTGTATATGCCGTACTAGCAAAAATACATAGTAGAGTGCACCTATCGAGTTGGTTCATTAACCAATTTTTTCTATTGCTAGTAAACCAGGTTGATAACAACGTTGTAGAAAGAAAATATGTTAAAGTTCTTTCTACGTGAGAGTGCACTTTCTACTGTTTTAAAAGAATGGGCTCTCTTTTGTTTTAGTGAACGAGAAAACAAAAAAGAACTTGGCATATAGACAAATGAAATATCCAACATTATTACTCTCTGGAGTCACAAAATTGTTTTATCGTCTCTTAGGTTGGCATAGTTACGTGGACCTCTGTGGTGCAGGGTTGAAATGCTAGTTCCTGGTTCTTGAGGTCGTGAAGAAATATTTTCAGAGTATATAACTCCTTAGCATAGAATACTTGGTCAGGGGAGAAGCGGATGAAAACAAAACAAAACAAAAATGAACTCATTTTCAATTACAATAGTTATTTCTGGGACTTGGGGTGGAAGCTTTTATTAGCTTGTCAGCAATACTACAGCTTGTTTCAAAATGTGCGTGTCTCCAGGTTCCAAGAGAGCATTTAGAAGTGACTCCTCCTAACAGCACATTAGAAAATAAAGCGCTACATTTAAAAACACGAGAAGTAATAACCAATGCCAATAGATTTATAAAAAAGGAACATTGGTTTAGGTCTGCTACATAAGTCTGGGAAAGGGCATCTGAGGCAACAGTTGTGTCTGAAAGCAGTTTAGGTGAGTTATTAAGGAAATAAAAGCCATTGATGCGAGTGCAACGTCCTTCTCTATGCCCAGAAAACAAAGATTAAGAACATGCACAAAATCCAATTTGGATGTTTTAATTCAGAAGTAGCTAGGCGAACTATGGATAATTTTTAAAGCACAGAAAAACAAAGACCAACTTTGAAGAAAGTGCTTATGAAGCTAAAAATTCTACTGACTTCCAAGGCAGTGTCTGAACATTAAGAAGAGTTCTTTTGAAGCTAGGATTTATATGAAAAAAAACCACTAAGCGTGACATTCACATGGACGAAACTTATATCAACTCAGCACATACTAGTCCATATACCTGGAGTGAAATTCGTTACAGGGATTCTACAGCGATGTCGAAAGGCCGACAATTGGAGGAGAAGAAGGTTTTGTTCCAAATGCCTATGTACTATATAAGATCCAACAAAAGCGTGGAGATTACAACCTAGTACGAATTATTACTTAGTTTATAAGAGCTGCAATACTGGTTTCGAGAGTGAGATTTGTTTTTAGACACCTTATCCACCGCACTCTCCTCTCGTATTCTTACGCGTGTGACGCATTGTGGCAATAGGTGCACTACCCCCACCGCAGTTGCTACTCATCTCTACCGCGCAGGATTCCTGTCAAGAATAAATACTGCATATGTACCTCTGACGTTACTAGAGGAACCTCGGGCCGAACATTCGAGCCCCTGCTTGAATGGGAGTTGTTCGGATTGGGTTGGACTCGAGGAGGTAGTGGTTCCCGATACCCGTGGGAGATCGGGTACGTCTCCGAACGGAGTTGACGGAAGCCATATTCCCGCGTACTAGCCTGCGTAGCTAGTAGGTGTGCTAGATGGCTAGGCGGTCCTACCGAGGTCTAATTGGTAGCCTTCCCTTCTGGGGTTCGCACGTAAGTGACGTATCCACTTCCACCCGTCCTGAGTCCCTGGACTTGTTAGTCTGTAGGTCTTGCTTCCTTGGAAAGCCCCAAGGAGGCGCCGGGCGTCCTTCAGGGACAGCTCGGTCACTCCCTGGTCATAGATGCGGGTCGGTCTTCACTTCGTGCGAACTGCCCTGGTAGATACCCTCGTCCACAATGAATATGGACGACAGTAAAATAATGAATGTAGCTGTGGTGTGTAGAATTCGTGAAATAAGACAACGAAGGAAACCTTATCTATCAAGAATAGAAATTATTGCCAAGTACGACGACCTAAACTTCAAAAGCAGATACAGGTTTAATAAAGCGAACGCCAGAAAGCTGATAGAAATGATTTGTCCTAACCTATACGTCAGGGACGATAACCGCGGCCTGACACTCAAATCCTAACAACACTTCGGTATTATACAAGAAGATATCAAGACAACACTGCTGACCTGCATAAGTTAGCCGCATTATCAGCAAACTCGTTATAAATTTCGTTACATGCCTCCTCCTTTCCCATATTTGTATGTATTCGTCGACACGGATTTATTTTCTATAATGTTCATTCTTGTTTGGGCTAGAGAAAACATTAGTCTCCTCTGACCAATTGATACCACGCTTCCTCATATTATCCATATTCACAGCACACCAAACTTTGTTACCTAAGCTCAAACACCAGCAGCAAACCTAAGAATGATTAAGAAACAGCTGTGAAACTACCACAGAGATTTAAAAACTTGTAGGCACACTGTCGTTTGTTTAGAACTCTATGAGAATTGCGCATACGCAGAAGAACCTTTCTACGTCGTGTAACATTTGCTCCGTGCTGGTTCATGGCTTTTTATCGTCTATGAATACTAAAAAGTTAGACCGCCTTTGGTCCAGACCAAGTTGGTCGGATGATAGTCTAAACAAAGTGATAACTATGAACATAGCCCTTAGAATCGATACTTTTACTAGGTGTAAGATGATTTTGGAAGCTCTGAACAGCGAAAAATCGTAACTATGGTGATGCAAAAATAACAAATGATAAACTGTATGTCAAAATGAGTGATTCAGGCGACGAAAGCTTTATACCTGAAGAAATTCGAGAAGAAGCTTATCTTAGTTTGCTGTCACAAAAGTCATCTGTAATTTATGACAAAGAATATTTATGTTTTAAGAAAGGGTGTAGTTAAAGAAGTGTTAGGAATATTTACGAGGAAGTGATTGTAGGATATCTATCAGAGAACTCACAGATACTAAAATCATCTACTCACTGGTGGAAGTATTCGAGGTTAAGCTGTACACTGTCGATTAAAAACGGAGTGAACATTAGTAAATATGTAAACCTGAAGGAAACGAAGTGATGTGGATACAAGGCAAAGATATTTCTGTACACTGTAGACGTCGTTTGTTTCTTGTGTTCAGGTAACTAAAGAAAAACTGAACATCGGACATTACTCTACGAGGCAATCGGTAGTCAAATGTCTTTGACACTATATTAGAGCAGGCGTTCCTCTTTTGTCTCGCAAGTTTTAACTTTATTCTTCTGCTTCACCTGCTATATTAACTGTGATAGAAGTAAGTCGACTCTGAAGAGATTATTCATGTATGACAGTAAAATGTCTACTTGTCAGTTACAAAAGTATCGGGTAATGATGTGTTTTTGTCGGATAAAACATCTTTATACTACCGTGGAGGGTCATAACTGGGAGTGTCAGACGGAAAGTGAGTTTGTCGATATTCCTGACCTTCCCTCTTTCCGAACCGTTGTGTGCAACAGAGTTGTTAAGATCAAGGTAAACGATTTTTATTACACTTGCGTGAGCTCAAGTGGAAGGATGGATTGTTCCGGTGAACGGATTTCTGGAACAAGCTACTCAAACACGCTACTAATATATCCCACTTAACCTTTCAGTCTAGAAACGTCAGCTCTCGTTAAACAGCGTTACTTTCCAATCTGCTTTAGCAATTACTGCACCAATTGCCGTTAAGTAGCGATCACGCAAACGGGTCATTCCGTGCAAAATGTCTGGCGCAACTGTTTTTACTTTCAAAACTAAAAGCATAGGTGCAGGGAAATGCATGTCTTATATGTTTCAATTGGGAAGAGTTCTGGACCGCCGCCAATCATATGCGTTAGCGCGCTCAGTGTTGCCACCTTGCCACCTCCACTCTTTTCGTATTTCCCTCTCTGTCACACATTATCCTAGACAAAGGCGCTAAACTTCAGGGAACCCAAACTGAAGTTTCCCAACTTCTATAATAATGCAGTTGTTGAAATCACAAAAAGCATCATGGATATTCGCATATCATAAGCATGATTTGAATGCTGTAATTATTCAGTTAAAGTCTACTGTATTCCAATATTCCCTTGTACCTTCATTTTTTATCCCTTGGACGTATAAAGAGAACGGAATTTCTAAGACGTCACCTAGGCAACCAGTTTTAAAACATTTGACTATCACTTAAAGTCTACCGTATTCCCATATTCCCTTGTACCTTCATGTTTTATCCCTTGGACATATAAAGAGAACGGAATTTCTAAGACGTCACCTAGGCAACCAGTTTTAAAACATTTGACTATCACTTAGTTTACTGTATTCCAATATTACCTTCTACCTTCATTTTTTTTTCTCTCTAGGATATACAAAAAGAACGGAGTTTCAAAGATTTCACCTATACAACCAGTTTTAAAACATTTGACTATCACTTAATCTACTGTATTCCAATATTACCTTCTACCTTCATTTCTCTCTCTCTCTCTCTCTCTCTCTCTCTCTCTCTCTCTCTCTCTCTCTCTCTCTCTCTCTCTCTCTCTCTCTCTCTCTCTCTCTCTCTCTTGGACATACAAAGAGAACGGAAATCCAAAAGACGTTACCTAGTCAACCAGTTTTAAAACATTTGACTATCATTTAAAGTCCACCTCCAAAGACGTTACCTAGACAACCAGTTTTAAAATATTTGACTATCACTTAAAGTTTACCGTATTCCCATATTCCCTTGTACGTTCAATTTTTTTCTCTTGGACATATAAAGAGAACGGAAATCCAAAGACGTCACCTAGACAAGTTTTAAAACATTTGACTATCACTTAAAGTCTACTGTATTCCCTTATTCCTTTATACCTTAATTTTTTATCTCTTGGGAATACAAAGAGAACGGAATTACAAAGACGTCACCTAGGCAACCAGTTTTAAAACATTTGACTATCACTTAAAGTCTACCGTATTCCATTTTATCTACTATAAGATAATGTTTATCTTGAGGTAGGAAGAGGAATAAGTGTTCGTAAGGATAGTTTACATTGTTCAAAAGTTGTTAGTTCCATTGATTTCACTTACAGCAGGGTTTGACTGGTACAGCAGGGTGGGTCTAGTAGACATGACTGATATCAATCACGCCTCGCCTTTATCTCTAATCCGTTTTACACATGCATTTTTTGTTTCCTTCACCGAGCTTAAACCGCTTTCGATTGCTTTCTCCAGCATCATACACTGGAGTATATCTTCTTTTAGTCATCATCTTACCCTTCCATCCACTTTCATAGAAGAACCTGTTCCCAGGAAGTAACAATGACACTGCCTTTCAATTATTTCCGTCTTGGAAGTTGTAGCATCACTAAAAATTGGATCCGTAAGGAAGTTTACAACTCGTTGCAGTTCGATAAAAAAAATCGTTGATACGGCAAACTGTGTACAATCAAGGATCTGTTGAACAGAAACAGTACACCCTATTAGTAACTGAAAAAACATATGAAGCATCATGAAATTTATTGTTAACTATAATACTGTTCTGCATTTGCGCAAGTTTTTTGGGATGTCGGCGCCGGCAGTCAGAATCGTGAACAAGATAAGCCGCGCGCTCACCAAGAAGAAAATGCGATAAAACTAAATCGCCGGAGACCTAGGACCTTCACCATTTTTTGACATTACTCCTTACTGTTTACATTGCGTCATCTTTTTGTATTAATAACTTGTTTAATAAATGTTTAATTTGAAGATTAATTTAATACTAATAAGAAAGGCTACGATGTGTCGCTCTCACATGACTTCCTCTACTCTTGTACTCTATCATTTTTGAATTCAGCAGATGGAAATACATGTAAATTTACTATTTTTATTTTTAAGTCCGAAACATTTTCATTGTTGCCCAGTGTTATTAAAAGGGCTAATCTGAACAGTATTAGAAAATTGTACTAAATTAATTATAATTTGTACTCCTTTGAATGTTTTCATATTTTAAAGAAAATGACAGACTGTTTTGAAAAATCCATGCCGTCCCAAACTGCCCTTCAGTAGAAAGTGTTCGAAAATATTGATGTCTAAAAATGACTCCAGTTTTGAGTAAATTACCATATGTCTAAGATATTTATGACTTTTACATAACTAATAAGCCTTATAAGACGGTTTATTTATGTCAAGTACATTTTTTGTCATTAGGCATTTCCGACGTACTCCTTGTAAGTTTTTTATTTACTAATACTTAGACTTTTCTCAGCAGGGAAGTTCTTATTAAGAAATTTTCTGCTACAAAAGGGAAGAGACAAAAACATGCCCGTGAAAAATGTGTAAAATCCTGACATTTCACTAGATTTATTTGCCTGGACGTCCATTGGCTGTTAACCTTTCAGGGGAAGGTAAAGATCAACTGAAAGCATCATGGGGCTGTCGGCTTTCGCTGTAACCTTGGATAAGCACTGTACGATAGTCTTTTGAAAAAGTTTGCTTTCCAAGTGGTAACTCCAACAATGTGGAAGCTTTGCGACTGTCATTTCAATAATATCGTCTAATTCAGTTCTATTACAGATTCTTCGCTCGTTGGGAGTTAGAACATAATCTTTCCCAACCTCTCTCACTGACGTCACAGCATATGAAATAACTCCAAGCTCTTTTAAAACATTTCTGTACAAACAAGAGACGATCAAGGAAGGAAGTATAGCAAAAACACAGTATTTGCTGATGAGATCTCATTATCGAATTCTATAGCAATTAAGTTGGTTTTTCACTTTCCTTGACTTCCGATGTAAACAATCATTATAGCCGGATATTAAATTTGAACGTTTACTCAATGACCTGTTTACACTGGCAGAAATATAGAACTGCAGCGCTGATTCGTTTGCACGGAAACTCATGTATACCCACGTAAATTTAGTGTCTCTAATAATTTTGAATATACGGCAGAACTTGCATATAACCAATTTCGTTGTGACATCCTCTTCAAATACTGAATTTCTATTATTATTTGCAAATAAACCGTTTTGATGAACAAAATCAACTCAAAAGCTTCCCGAAATACAGTTATCTTACTAAGCCGGCCGCCGAACTGGCAGCGGTGCGTTACCATGGATACCAATATCATTTCCTTCATCCTCTATCGACTTAACATTGGAAGTTTTCACTTATCATGAAAGATGAATGTCTGGCAACTCTAAGCTCTATGTACCCTGTGCTCATTTAAACATCATTTCATTCATCGTCCGATATGACTTAACATTGAAGGTTTTCCCTTATCCTGAAAGATGAATATCTGGTAACTCTAAGCTCTATGTACCCTGTACTCATTTGAACATCATTTCATTCATCGTCCGATATGACTAAACGTTGAAGGTTTTCTCTTATCCTGAAAGATGAATATCTGGTAACTCTAAGCTCTATGTACCCTGTGCTCATTTAAACATCATTTCATTCATCGTCCGATATGACTTAACATTGAAGGTTTTCCCTTATCCTGAAAGATGAATGTCTGGTAACTCTAAGCTCTATGTACCCTGTACTCATTTGAACATCATTTCATTCATCGTCCGATATGACTAAACGTTGGAGGTTTTCTCTTATCCTGAAAGATGAATGTCTGGTAACTCTAAGCTCTATGTAGCCTGTACTCATTTGAACATCATTTCATTCATCGTCCGATATGACTTAACGCTGGAGGTTTTCTCTTATCCTGTAAGATGAATGTCTGGTAACTCTAAGCTCTATGTACCCTGTACTCATTTGAACATCATTTCATTCATCGTCAGATATACTTAACGTTGGAGGTTTTCTCTTATCCTGTAAGATGAAAATCTGGTAACTCTAAAATCTATAACTCAATTGAACATTATTTGATTCATCGTCCGATAACATTGGAGGGGGCAAATTAAACAGAAAGTCACATTTTGGTCACTTTCCCACGTTAGAGTAATCTGATTGGTCTAGACACTGGACTTTTTTTTTTCTGACAGACACCTCAAAACCAAGCTGTTTCTTTTTTCTGATCTCTTAAATAACCATTTACCTTTAACACTTTGTTAATATAACTGCGCATGTTACGGTTCATATACGACATTCGGCTCCGCTCGTCCGTTGCAGCAGTTTGAGCCTACCCTAAATTTTCTGCTTAAATTCACCTGCTTCCCTCTACTGTCCGGCTACTGCCATTTTCGTCTCCCTAGCAACGGGGCTGCCCACCGCTTTACAATAGAAACCAGCTCAACAATGCAGCAGCATCCAACTGCAGTTAATCAAGGTCGGCTATTCTTTACAGAATGCTTTTGTTTCTTTAGCTTGGATACATTCCCATCCAAAGTGCTGCATTACCTATCTGGCTCTTTGACAACAATATATATTCTTATCTGCGGTTTTGAACGTGTTAAAATGCTTTAATTATTCCAAAAATAAGAACTGAAGTGATCCAATAAGATTTTTTGTATTGCAAAAGTTGCATACCTGTTTTGAGTCCCTATAAATCTCTAAGACACTTTTACAGAAATATAAAAATTGCTAATTCAATTAAATGCCATACGTGTAACTTATGTTTGGGACCTTCCAAGAATTTGACACGAGCGTTTTCAAGCAAATGCACTTCAGAGTACCCAGTCCATGAAACATCTTTCGAAAATTTAATTGTCTAATCACTTTAATGACAAATGATAAGTGCAACCTAAATAGTTTTGGAATATTCTCAGAAGTTTAATTTCATTCTGGGTGGCTTTTGCACAAGTAGTAACTCACTTTTCTCTTAGGGGGAGTCGTTATTCAATTTTTAACTCTTGGACATGCAAAGAGAACGGAATTCCAAAGACGTCACCTAGACAACCAGTTTTAAAACATTCATAACAGCAGTGAGCTTCTGATATCTCACTTATCTTACTGTATCACTTACCTCACATCCGCTTTAACATTAGAAGTTCATTTGTCTTGACTCTCGAAATAAAACATCAATTTCTCTATGTTTGTTACTGCTTGTACGTGGGTCATAACAGCAGTGAGCTTCTGCTGTCTCAGTTTAGTGTATCGCTTATCTCACATCCGCTTTAACATTAGAAGTTCATTTGTCTTGACTCTCGAAATAAAACATCAATTTCTCTATGTTTGTTATCGCTTGTACGTGGGTCATAACAGCAGTGAGCTTCTGCTGTCTCAGTTTAGTGTATCGCTTATCTCACATCCGCTTTAACATTAGAAGTTCATTTGTCTTGACTCTCGAAATAAAACATCAATTTCTCTATGTTTGTTATCGCTTGTACGTGGGTCATAACAGCAGTGAGCTTCTGATATCTCACTTATCTTACTGTATCACTTACCTCACATCCGCTTTAACATTAGAAGTTCATTTGTCTTGACTCTCGAAATAAAACATCAATTTCTCTATGTTTGTTACTGCTTGTACGTGGGTCATAACAGCAGTGAGCTTCTGCTGTCTCAGTTTAGTGTATCGCTTATCTCACATCCGCTTTAACATTAGAAGTTCATTTGGCTTGACTCTCGAAATAAAACATCAATTTCTCTATGTTTATTACTGCTTGTACGTGGGTCATAACAGCAGTGAGCTTCTGCTGTCTCAGTTAAGTGTATCACTTATGTCACATCCGCTTTAACATTAGAAGTTCATTTGTCTTGACTCTCGAAATAAAGCATCAATTTCTCTGTTTGTTACTGCTTGTACGTGGGTCATAACAGCAGCGAGCTTCTGCTGTCTCAGTTTAGTGTATCGCTTATCTCACATCCGCTTTAACATTAGAAGTTCATTTGTCTTGACTCTCGAAATAAAGCATCAATTTCTCTATGTTTGTTACTGCTTGTACGTGGGTCATAACAGCAGCGAGCTTCTGCTGCCTCAGTTTAGTGTATCGCTTATCTCACATCTGCTTTAACATTAGAAGTTCATTTGTCTTGACTCTCGAAATAAAGCATCAATTTCTCTATGTTTGTTACTGCTTGTACGTGGGTCATAACAGCAGCGAGCTTCTGCTGCCTCAGTTTAGTGTATCGCTTATCTCACATCTGCTTTAACATTAGAAGTTCATTTGTCTTGACTCTCGAAATAAAACATCAATTTCTCTACGTTTGTTACTACTTTTACGTGGGTCATAACAGCAGCGAGCTTCTGCTGTCTCAGTTTAGTGTATCACTTATCTCACATCCGCTTTAACATTAGAAGTTCATTTGTCTTGACTCTCGAAATAAAACATCAATTTCTCTACGTTTGTTACTACTTTTACGTGGGTCATAACAGCAGCGAGCTTCTGCTGTCTCAGTTTAGTGTATCGCTTATCTCACATCCGCTTTAACATTAGAAGTTCATTTGGCTTGACTCTCGAAATAAAATATCAGTTTTTCTATGTTTGTTACTGCTTGTGTGTGGGTCATAACAGCAGCGAGCTTCTGCTGTCTCAGTTTAGTGTATCGCTTATCTCTCATCCGCTTTAACATTAGAAGTTCATTTGTCTTGACTCTCGAAATAAAACATCAATTTCTCTACGTTTGTTACTACTTTTACGTGGGTCATAACAGCAGCGAGCTTCTGCTGTCTCAGTTTAGTGTATCGCTTATCTCACATCCGCTTTAACATTAGAAGTTCATTTGTCTTGACTCTCGAAATAAAACATCAATTTCTCTACGTTTGTTACTACTTTTACGTGGGTCATAACAGCAGCGAGCTTCTGCTGTCTCAGTTTAGTGTATCGCTTATCTCACATCCGCTTTAACATTAGAAGTTCATTTGTCTTGACTCTCGAAATAAAACATCAATTTCTCTACGTTTGTTACTACTTTTACGTGGGTCATAACAGCAGCGAGCTTCTGCTGTCTCAGTTTAGTGTATCGCTTATCTCACATCCGCTTTAACATTAGAAGTTCATTTGTCTTGACTCTCGAAATAAAACATCAGTTTCTCTACGTTTGTTACTGCTTGTACGTGGGTCATAACAGCAACTGATTCATAGACACTGAATCTGAATACTCTTCATTTTTATTTTCATTAACACTGCATGATACAATAACGTCTTCTGTAATCCGGTTATAACCTCTGTCATTGTCAATGTCTTCTTTATGAACAGCCATCGATATTTTTAAAAATGTCTATAACACCTTCTTCCACACTTATTTTTTTCTTGTTCTTCAATCTTGTTTTCTGGCAAGTCATACACACACCAGGCCACAATTTTATCAAAGTTTCTCTTCCAATCTGGCCCCAAGCAGGTGCGGCGAGTGCAATGAATTTCGAGTAATGGACCTATTGAAAACAGCAATTCATCATTTGTAAAACAAGTCAGTTTTTATTGAATTGGTGCCACAGCTGTGAACCTGGTCTCACTACGTATTTACAGTGTAATGGGGCGCCCCTCAAGAGGGAGTGATGAGGTGAAAGGATATAAGGGTGGGGAAATGAGACTTGATTTGGAACGTAGCGTGCAGTAAATCCTGGGGATGGAATTATTCTTGTCGAGGAAGATGTATGTCGGCTAGGGATATAGATTCAGATAGGCAAATGTGTTTTTAATGGCCCAGCCGGCGATTGGAGAGGATAAACCAATTCCAGCGCTATCTAGCGAACGTCCAAAGATAATGGAACTCCGCTGATATATCTCCGTTTCCCTTAAATGAGTTACCTAAGTACAATTTACGGTCCTAGCTTAGGATCGATCAGTCTACTGTTTCGTTCCTCTATTGTTTTCCATTCCAACAGCCTTCGTTACTCTGGCAATTGTCTTCCGATGCAGTGTGTTCCAGAATAACATTATATATAACTCAAAAAACATAGAAACATAACCTGAAATAAGTAAAAATAAAATTCTCGTTATTGGAATCATCTAAATTCACTGGAGTTATTTACTAAGATATTTTATGGTTTCAAATTTCAATGTGACATCCCAACTGATTAAATATTGCTTCACTTATCTTAATTCAATATATATTTAAGCTCTGTTCAAATTTGTTTCAAAGTTTTCTGGCATGTTTACCGCCTTAGTTTTCAGAACTTACATAAAAATTCCCAGAAAATTACACCATGTAAAATCTTCAACAATTGAATCTGGTGTAAAAATATATTTAAAAATCTCATATTATAACGACATAAAAGTTACCCAGTAGTTTTGGTACGTTATATGATTATTCTTAATTATAGTCTAGAAAGCCAAAATATGAGGTTATGTTCTTAAGGGTATGTATGACTGAAATTTTCAAATTCTGAACTAATAATGCTAGCTTTTTCAAATTTACACCATAGGTGTAGTATAATGTAAACATGTTACAATCTAAATTTAAACCATTTTTCTCCAGCAGTTTAGAAATTATGATTAATTTTGTATGTTTTTTGTTACGTCACTAAAAAAGTCCCTTGCGACAAAATATTTTGAATTCTGGTCTAATATTTTAACCCTATGTTCATAATACACATAATTTTTGAAATTGCTCTTGGTTTTTCTGTATCTCCTTTAGTTTAGGTGACAAAAAATTTTTAATTTCAAATATTCTTTTTTTGTCTAAAAAACTATAAGTTTTGTGTTTGAAAATTAAAAATATATGCTTGTATACATTTCTCAATAAAACCTAGGGCAATTTCCATTCCTCATGATATTCTGAACCTGTGTAGGAAATTTCATGAATGTAGTACAAAAACTGCATCGCAAGGAGCATTTTACAGGAAGAAAAATGCTGAAAATATGAACATTGAGAAAACAGCGATTAAATATTTGATTGCATAACTCACATTAAAATCCACCAGGCTGATGGGTTGGACCCTCAGATTTCTTTTTCCTCTCCTCTGTTGCTGCTTTTTCCACCTTTTTCTTCTTTAGATGTTGCTTTCTTCTGCACAACTTCACTTCTTGCTTTGCAGGATACGAGTCTGATCTCGCTGCACTGAAGTTTTCCTTGCTGAGTCTACACTTTCACCTCTGATATTTCGCTGCAGCTCCAATGACTTAAGACTACCCATGTTAAACTCACTGATGCTTTTAGTAACAGCAAGATCCAATTTTTGTTTTGATATGAAAACTTCCTTTGGGCACTTATTCCATATGACATGATGCAAAGATTCATTGGCATTCTGTGTTTTTCCTGTTTGCACCTCTCTAGTAATGTTGTAGAAGCCAGCCTCTGATATATTGGCAACATTTTAGGAACTATTTTGTCTGAAAGCCTTATTTTTCTTTTCTTGAATTGTAAATTTAAGAACGGAAAACAGACAAAGAATGTGGATGTAGGCAAAAGAGGGCGTGACTGACAAGAGTTTAAAGGCCACCGACATTTAAATAAGCATTTAAAAATGGCGTTCGGAGGCAAATTATGCATTTTTCACATTCGGGAATGTCTAAATTATTTTATAGAATTAAAATAAAAAAAGTCGTTATTTTCACGATTTTCATGAAATTTCAGTCATACATACCCTTAATTACAGTATTATCTCGTTAGCCCGGACCAGTTATGAAAAAAGTATTATTTAGCGAAGTAAATGTAACCAGAATTCTCTTACAGCGGGCGCATTCATTGCACTCACCTGCTTGGGACCAGGTTGGAAGAGAAATTTTAAGTTGCCTAACTTCTGTTTCATATAACCTTGCCCCGCTGACATGTATCACTCCGCGTGCAACTACCTTCCCCCTCACCCTAATTGTCTAATGCTTTCGCGCCATAGGCGGTGCCTTCCTGACACAATTAAACCTACAGTAAACGTCATAATAATTGCCAGTAAGACAGATAAAATCATACAAATAAGGATATGAAAGCATGCAACAATACAAGTTTGTAATGAAACTGAGCAAGTTGAAACTGAATGAATGAGCAATGAAACTGAAACAAGTTTATAATTAAAGGCCTTCGGCCTTTTCCAGTGGGATATCTTTGAAACCAGCACAAATACCTTGCAAAAATGCTTGTCTTTCAGTCTTAAAAGTCGTGTCACGCCATACTTGTCATATGTCCTTCATTCACCCAAGTATCGTCAAGGTTACTTTGCGATTCGTATCCCCGTACAGTCTGATTGTCCTTAAATAACGTCTTCGCCACACAGCAATATCGCCCCTGGAGTAGTAAGTTTTCCTGTTGTCTCAATTTCACGTCGCGATGTTCCTACGAATGTAACACTCACACCTGTAAGTTCAGAGCACAGCTGTTCGGCTTCTCTCACTGACAAACACGGATTCTTCTCTGTGAGTACATTAAACACATGCAACACAATTATTTTTTCGCCGCTTTGAAAATGTTTTCCCTTGCGATTCTTCAGCGAAAAACTGGCGGTAGACTCTGCCATTATACATACAATAAGTACACGCGCAATAAACGATCAATAAAATAATTTAGCTCTCGCACTCGGCATAGCACACCTTCGAATGACGATATATGACTAATCCAGTTCAAAATAAGGTCAGTGTTGAAAGCCATATAAACAAATGTCATCACTACCGCTGAATCACGGGCTATCGAGTCATATGAAAGGTGAGCCGAGCAAAGGAACCTCCTCTTTGCTTCGTTTAAGAATTAACATGCATTTCAGATAAATCAACTCTGTTGCGTAATATATTTAATTCAAACAGTTACGAAAAGATAAATTTGACAATTCTCTTCCAACATATAAAGATATATCACCACGTTAAATAACGAACTAATTTTTACCGCACAGCAGTCTATACCACAACAGCAGCCAATGAGATGTGATAAGGTCACGTGACCGTTAAGAGATGCGGGAAAAGCTTATGTGAAACAAGGATTAGTGTGTGTGTGACTTGACAAAAAACAAGATAGTGTAGAAGATTTTATAGACATTTTTAAAAATATCGATTGCTTTTGCGATGTTGATAAAGACGACATTGATAATGACGGACAGAGGAAGACATTGCATCATGCAGTGTTACTGAAAATGAAGAGTATTCAGATTCATACAGTGTTGAGAAACCAGCTGTGGTTATGACCCACGTACAAGCAGTAACAAACATAGAGAAATTGATGCTTTATTTCGGGAGTCAAGACAAATGAACTTCTAATGTTAAAGCGGATGTGAGATAAGCGATACAGTAAACTGAGACAACAGAAGCTCCCTGCTGTTATGACCCACGTACAAGCAGTAACAAACATAGAGAAATTGATGCTTTATTTCGAGAGTCAAGACAAATGAACTTCTAATGTTAAAGCGGATGTGAGATAAGCGATACACTAAACTGAGACAGCAGAGGCTCACTGCTGTTATGACCCACGTAAAAGCAGTAACAAAAATAGAGAAATTGATGTTTTATTTCGAAAATCAAGACAAATGAACTTCTAATGTTAAAGCGGATATGAGATAAGCGATACACTAAACTGAGACAGCAGAAACTCGCTACTGTTATGGCCCACGTACAAGCAGTAACAAACATAGAGAAATTGATGTTTTATTTCGGGAGTCAAGACAAATGAACTTCTAATGTTAAAGCCGATGTGAGATAAGCGATACACTAAACTGAGACAGCAGAAGCTCACTGCTGTTATGACCCACACACAAGCAGTAACAAACATAGAGAAATTGATGTTTTATTTCGGGAGTCAAGACAAATGAACTTCTAATGTTAAAGCGGATGTGAGATAGGCGATACACTAAACTGAGACAGCTGAAGCTCACTGATGTTATGACCCACGTACAAGCAGTAACAAACATAGAGAAATTGATGTTTTACATCGAGAGTTAAGACAAATGAACTTCTAATGTTAAAGCGGATGTGAGATAAGCGATACACTAAACTGAGACAGCAGAAGCTCGCTGCTGTTATGACCCACGTACACGCAGTAACAAACATAGAGAAATTGATGTTTTATTTCGAGAGTCAAGACAAATGAACTTCTAATGCTAAAGCGGATGTGAGATAAGTGATACACTAAACTGAGACACCAGAAGCTCGCTGCTGTTATGACCCACACACAAGCAGTAACAAACATAGAGAAATTGATGTTTTATTTCGAGAGTCAAGACAAATGAACTTCTAATGTTAAAGCGGATGTGAGATAAGTGATACACTAAACTGAGACAGCAGAAGCTCGCTGCTGTCATGACCCACGTACAATCAGTAACAAACATAGAGAAATTGATGTTTTATTTCGAGAGTCAAGACAAATGAACTTCTAATGTTAAAGCGGATGAGAGATAAGCGATACACTAAACTGAGACAGCAGAAGCTCGCTGCTGTTATGACCCACACACAAGCAGTAACAAACATAGAAAAACTGATATTTTATTTCGAGAGTCAAGCCAAATGAACTTCTAATGTTAAAGCGGAGATGAGATAAGCAATACACTAAACTGAGACAGCAGAAGGTCGCTGCTGTTATGACCCACGTACAATCAGTAACAAACAGAGAAATTGATGTTTTATTTCGAGAGTCAAGACAAATGAACTTCTAATGTTAAAGTGGATGTGAGATAAGCGATACACTAAACTGAGACAGCAGAAGCTCGCTGCTGTTATGACCCACGTACAAGCAGTAACAAACATAGAAAAACTGATATTTTATTTCGAGAGTCAAGCCAAATGAACTTCTAATGTTAAAGCGGAGATGAGATAAGCGATACACTAAACTGAGACAGCAGAAGCTCGCTGCTGTTATGACCCACGTACAATCAGTAACAAACAGAGAAATTGATGTTTTATTTCGAGAGTCAAGACAAATGAACTTCTAATGTTAAAGCGGATATGAGATAAGCGATACACTAAACTGAGACAGCAGAAGCTCGCTGCTGTTATGACCCACGTACAATCAGTAACAAACAGAGAAATTGATGTTTTATTTCGAGAGTCAAGACAAATGAACTTCTAATGTTAAAGTGGATGTGAGATAAGCGATACACTAAACTGAGACAGCAGAAGCTCGCTGCTGTTATGACCCACACACAAGCAGTAACAAACATAGAAAAACTGATATTTTATTTCGAGAGTCAAGCCAAATGAACTTCTAATGTTAAAGCGGAGATGAGATAAGCAATACACTAAACTGAGACAGCAGAAGGTCGCTGCTGTTATGACCCACGTACAATCAGTAACAAACAGAGAAATTGATGTTTTATTTCGAGAGTCAAGACAAATGAACTTCTAATGTTAAAGTGGATGTGAGATAAGCGATACACTAAACTGAGACAGCAGAAGCTCACTGCTGTTATGACCCACGTACAAGCAGTAACAAACAGAGAAATTGATGTTTTATTTCGAGAGTCAAGACAAATGAACTTCTAATGTTAAAGCGGATGTGAGATAAGCGATACACTAAACTGAGACAGCAGAAGCTCGCTGCTGTTATGACCCACGTACAAGCAGAATGAAAATTAAGTTTATACCTTAATTTCAAACACAGATGGCACGCCTGGAGTGTTTTAAACCAAGCTGTAACATGGCCACCTCTAATTTTGTAGACTTCCCTGCTGCCTGAGTGAACAGATATTCATTTCCGTTGTTTAAGGACTATGATACAATGAAGCACAAAATTAATATAATTTTGAGTCAAACTAATACTCAATGCTCCATTTATTGCTAGTATTTACCTAGAACGCGTTTCGTTAGGATCTTCCTAACATCATCAGCTGTTGTCGACTAATGGATGCCGGTTCAGTGAACTCCTCGGAGGTGATAGATGCGTCTCTGTCAGTATCTTGATGAACTTGAAATTTGGATTTTCTTCAAAGGTAGTATCAAAATTAAACAATTTACTTTTATATTTCTTTATAAAGATTTTTTCCCACGTGGTTAATGCAGCTGGACCTTGGACACTTTTTAGTAAGTGAATTTCTCGTTCTATGTCATGATTTTCCTTCCAAAAATGGTACGCTACCGCCGATTTATCTATTTCTTTATTCCTGATGTTCCTAAAGTGCTCTTTAAGCCTAATGTTCACGTTCCTTTTTCTTTTTCCAATGTAGAATTTGTCACAGTCCTTGCAATTTATCCGGTACAGTCCTCATTTTTTGCCTGTGGGTATCTCCTTTGTATTATGTGATTTCAAAAGGTGTTGTACACTAAATTTGTTCTGTGGGGCCAAAGTAATATTGCATTCTTTGAAGACTTTTTGGAAAAGGTGTGTAGCTCTGGGATGATACGCAAATTTTCTGTATGAGGTTTCTTTGTTTCTCGCTGTGTCGAGGCGAGTGGTATAGTTTTGAAGCAATAACCAGACGGTTTTAAACAGCTGACCTCGATTCGGTTCCCTCTTGTGCCTACAAAAGTTAATTTTCAAGATGCGGTAGATAGAAAAGGGGTTAAATGAGAGTAGTCCTTCTGGTTTTCAAACTCATTTCTGCTTTCTCTCGTATTAACATTAAAAAAATAATATACATATAATCATCATCTTCCTGCCGTGTATTACGCCTAGTGGCCCGTTACGGCCTTATTCCGTTTCTTGGTTAAACAGAACAAAGATTTGCCCGAGTGTTATCTGCCGTGAATACCACAGTCATTCGGCTTTCAACTGTTTTTAACTTTTAGTTTAATTCTGATGGTTGAAGAGGTTATGTTTTCCAGTAGTCGGTGAATTATTACAAAAATGTAGGCTTATAAAATGTAGTAAAGTGACTGTGTACGTAAGGTAAGAGTTTCCGAGTGGTAGAAAGTTTCAAAGAAGATCGACATCAATGACTAACAAGTAAACAAAATGGTTGACCGAATCACCATCAAAAATATTGACTGTTCATGGATATTGTATCACGATAATGTGTTTTTAAAGTTGATGAATAAATACAAGTAGCATACACATAGAAATATGGAGGAAAGAAACAAAAGGGTGTGTCTTCACCACGAAACAAAGGTCCATGCCTGAGGCGTGTAGTGTTTTACAATTTAATGTTCTTGGCATTCCCCTGATATGGGGGGACACAGTGTTTAAAGGGAAATGTGCAGCTGACTGCAGTTGCGTCCACTAGGGGATAATAATACGAGGTTATTCTACTAAGGAAACACGCAATCTAAACAATGCTCACCCCTTTTTGACAGTTTCGAGTTACCAAACATCCATCTGTCAGGATAAGAGAAAACCTCCAACGTTAAGTCATACCGGACGATGAATGAAATGATGTTCAAATGAGTACAGGGTACATAGAGCTTAGAGTTACCAGACATTCATCTTTCAGGATAAGAGAAAACCTCCAACGTTAAGTCATATCGGACGATGAATGAAATGATGTTCAAATGAGTACAGGGTACATAGAGCTTAGAGTTACCAGACATTCATCTTTCAGGATAAGAGAAAACCTCCAACGTTAAGTCATACCGGACGATTAATGAAATTATGTTCAAATGAGTACAGGGTACATAGAGCTTACAGTTACAAGACATTCATCTTTCAGGATAAGAGAAAACCTCCAACGTTAAGTCATATCGGACGCTGAATGAAATGATGTTCAAATGAGTACAGGGTACATAGAGCTTAGAGTTACCAGACATTCATCTTTCAGGATAAGAGAAAACCTCCAACGTTAAGTCATATCGGACGATGAATGAAATGATGTTCAAATGAGTACAGGGTACATAGAGCTTAGAGTTACCAGACATTCATCTTTCAGGATAAGAGAAAACCTCCAACGTTAAGTCATATCGCACAATGAATGAAATGATGTTCTAATGAGTACAGGGTACATAGAGCTTAGAGTTACCAGACATTTATCTTTCAGGATAAGAGCAAACCTCCAACGTTAAGTCATATCGCACGATGAATGAAATGATGTTCAAATGAGTACAGGGTACATAGAGCTTAGAGTTACCAGACATTCATCTTTCAGGAGAAGAGAAAACCTCCAACGTTAAGTCATATCGGACGATGAATGAAATGATGTTCAAATGAGTACAGGGTACATAGAGCTTAGAGTTACCAGACATTCATCTTTCAGGAGAAGAGAAAACCTCCAACGTTAAGTCATATCGGACGATGAATGAAATGATGTTCAAATGAGTACAGGGTACATAGAGCTTAGAGCTACCAGATATTCATCTTTCAGGATAAGAGAAAACCTCCAACGTTAAGTCATATCGGACGATGAATCAAATGTTCAAGTACAGGGTACATAGAGCTTAGAGTTACCAGACATTCATCTTTCAGGAGAAGAGAAAACCTCTAACGTTAAGTCATATCGGACAATGAATGAAATGATGTTCAAATGAGTACAGAGTACATAGAGCTTAGAGTTACCAGACATTCATCTTTTAGCATAAGGGAAAACCTCCAACGTTAAGTCATATCGGACGATGAATGAAATGATGTTCAAATGAGTACAGGGTACATAGAGCTTAGAGTTATCATTCATCTTTCAGAATAAGGGAAAGCTTCCTAAATATCCGTAATTCAACAAAAACAAGCTACGGAGTTTAGGAAAGAATACTTGTTAATTAAAATGTCCCACCCCCACCCCCACACGCAGGCCGGATTTAGAACCACCCTTTCTTGAGTTATGAGCCACTAACAACTGCAATCGAACCTTCACACAGCCTAGGCGGGAGTAAACCGTGCCCCGTTTTAGTTGGCACTTGGGAAGCGGAATCCTTATTTCAGACCTGTTTATATTCATTAGTTTGGGGACGAGGAGGGTGTGCAATTCATAAATTAGGATATAAACTCTCCGGAAATTTCCAGCGCGGGACACAGGAAATGTAAACGAATGTTCGCGAACAGGGGTGAAGTAGGGGCGGGGTAAAGGCGAACTGAAAGCTGTAGGTTACATGAAATTATCTTTCATGTATTAGCGTGTTACAGTACTTCTGGGGTTTCTAGGGGAGAAATCTTCCATAACTAGGGTTCGTATCACCATCTGCCTATCTCAAGATGTTACACGTGAGCTTACGTGATCCTGGAACAATTATGTCTGAAAGCCAAACAAAACGACTTGATGTGCGGTATGGTATAGGCAGATTAGTGTGTCTCCCAGGTTCGATTCCCTGAGAAAAAAACAAAGGTCGACCACGGGAATCGAACCCGAACGAAACCGCCTGTGCCTTTCACAAGGTTGTTATATTATGTTACTTCAATAGTATAACAAATTCCCCATAATCTATATTGGGGAGCACATCAAGCTGTAATAAACTCACTTTATTTCTACTTATTTCCACAGAACAAACATATCAGTTCCTTTATATATCCATCTTTTGTACCAACATGCTCTGCTAGTAATTTCTCCGACGCACACACAACACTTCCACTTTACATCATTAAGGCACTCCTGCAGATCGCGCAAGAGTTCTGTTGCTGTAAATTCTGAGCTTGACCGACTCAACTGCGCTGGCCTCTGTGGTGTGGTAGTAGCGTCACGTTCAAGAGGTCTGTAGCTCCAATCTCAGTCACAATGATGAAGTTTCCTTTTTCGAGATTTCCTATATTTTGAACGATTCTAAGCTCAATGCATCCTGTACTCATTTGAACATAACTAAGTTCATCATCCGATATGACTTAACGTTGGAGTTTTTCTCTTGTCCTGAAAGATGAATGTCTGGTAACTAAGCTCTATGTACCCTGTACTCATTTGAACATCATTTCATTCATCGTCCGATATGACTTAACGTTGGAGTTTTTCTCTTGTCCTGAAAGATGAATGTCTGGTAACTAAGCTCTATGTACCCTGTACTCATTTGAACATCATTTCATTCATCGTCCGATATGACTTAACGTTGGAGTTTTTCTCTTGTCCTGAAAGATGAATGTCTGGTAACTAAGCTCTATGTACCCTGTACTCATTTGAACATCATTTCATTCATCGCCCGATATGACTTAACGTTGGAGGTTTTCTCTTATCCTGAAAGATGAATGTCTGGTAACTAAGCTCTATGTACCCTGTACTCATTTGAACATCATTTCATTCATCGTCCGATATGACTTAACGTTGGAGGTTTCCTCTTATCCTGAAAGATGAATGTCTAGTAACTCTAAGCTCTATGTACCTTGTACTTATTTCAACATCATTTCATTTATCGTCCGATATGACTTAACGTTGGAGGTTTTCTCTTATCCAGAAAGATGAATGTCTGGTAACTCTAAGCTCTATGTACCTTGTACTTATTTCAACATCATTTCATTTATCGTCCGATATGACTTAACGTTGGAGGTTTTCTCTTATCCTGAAAGATGAATGTCTGGTAACTCTAAGCTCTATGTACCCTGTACTCATTTGAACATCATTTCATTCATCGTCCGATATGACTTAACGTTGGAGGTTTTCCCTTATCCCGAAATATGGATGTCTGGTAACTAAGCTCTATGTACCCTGTACTCTTTTGAACATCATTTCATTCATCGTCCGTTATGATTTAACATTGGAGATTTTCTCTTATACTGAAAGATGAATGTCTGGTAACTCTAAGCTCTATGTACCCTGTACTCATTTGAGCATCATTTCATTCATCGTCCGATATGACTTAACGTTGAAGTTTTTCTCTTATCCTGAAAGATGAATGTCTGGTAACTCTAAGCTCTATGTACCCTGTACTCTTTTGAACATCATTTCATTCATCGTCCGTTATGATTTAACATTGGAGATTTTCTCTTATACTGAAAGATGAATGTCTGGTAACTCTAAGCTCTATGTACCCTGTACTCATTTGAGCATCATTTCATTCATCGTCCGATATGACTTAACGCTGGAGGTTTTCTCTTATCCTGAAAGATGAATGTCTGGTAACTCTAAGCTCTATGTACCCTGTACTCATTTGAGCATCATTTCATTCATCGTCCGATATGACTTAACGCTGGAGGTTTTCTCTTATCCTGAAAGATGAATGTCTGGTAACTCTAAGCTCTATGTACCCTGTACTCATTTGAGCATCATTTCATTCATCGTCCGATATGACTTAACGCTGGAGGTTTTCTCTTATCCTGAAAGATGAATGTCTGGTAACTCTAAGCTCTATGTACCCTGTACTTATTTAAACATCATTTCATTCATCGTCCGATATGACTTAACGTTGGAGGTTTTCTCTTATCCTGAAAGATGAATGTCTGGTAACTCTAAGCTCTATGTACCCTGTACTTATTTAAACATCATTTCATTCATCGTCCGATATGACTTAACGCTGGAGGTTTTCTCTTATCCTGAAAGATGAATGTCTGGTAACTCTAAGCTCTATGTACCCTGTACTCATTTGAGCATCATTTCATTCATCGTCCGATATGACTTAACGCTGGAGGTTTTCTCTTATCCTGAAAGATGAATGTCTGGTAACTCTAAGCTCTATGTATCTTGTACTCATTTGAACATCATTTCATTCATCGTCCGATATGACTTAACGCTGGAGGTTTTCTCTTATCCTGAAAGATGAATGTCTGGTAACTCTAAGCTCTATGTACCCTGTACTCATTTGAGCATCATTTCATTCATCGTCCGATATGACTTAACGCTGGAGGTTCTCTCTTATCCTGAAAGATGAATGTCTTGTAACTCTAAGCTCTATGTACCCTGTACTCATTTGAGCATCATTTCATTCATCGTCCGATATGACTTAACGCTGGAGGTTTTCTCTTATCCTGAAAAATGAATGTCTGGTAACTCTAAGCTCTATGTACCCTGTACTCATTTGAGCATTATTTCATTCATCGTCCGATATGACTTAACGCTGGAGGTTTTCTCTTATCCTGAAAGATGAATGTCTGGTAACTCTAAGCTGTATGTACCCTGTACTCATTTGAACATCATTTCATTCATCGTCCGATATGACTTAACGCTGGAGGTTTTCTCTTATCCTGAAAGATGAATGTCTGGTAACTCTAAGCTCTATGTTTCCTGTACTCTTTTGAACATTATGTCATTCATCGTCCGATATGACTTAACGTTGGAGGTTTTCTGTTATCCTGAAAGATGAATGTCCGGTAGCTCTAAGCTCTATGTTTCCTGTACTCTTTTGAACATCATTTCATTCATCGTCCGATATGACAACGTTGGAGGTTTTCTGTTATCCTGAAAGATGAATGTCTGGTAACTCTAAGCTCTATGTACCCTGTACTCTTTTGAACATTATGTCATTCATCGTCTGATATAACCTTGGCGTGGCCTTGAAAATATCTTTTTAAATAGAGGCCCTCGCGCCTTACAGATTCATTAGCTATATTAAAAAAAGCATCGCTAGTGGAAACTGGCACTAAACAATATAGATGTTTGAAATGTGACGTGTCTTTCTGAAGGAAACCATTGCACTGCATTGACATCAAGAAACAAAACTCTTGTTTCGCCTGGGAGAGCAAAAGTGTTCTGTCTCTTTTTGAGTTAACCGCTTGGGAGTAGAAAGACATAGGCAAGGGGAAAGGAAATAAAATAAAACACGAAAAGGGTAGAACACGAATACCGAGTGAAGAATCCCTGTAAAAGAAAAGGCACATCCTAAGAATTAGCATCATAGGCTAAAGAAACAAGTAGTACTGTCGCAAACAGAGTGAGGTTAGATCGAAACGAAGGAACAAAAAGCAAACATCTTATCTCTACTTTACTACACTTTTACAGAGTAATATATAAATCACAAAACATGGTTACATTTCCTTGTAAGTAGGCGATAGTAAAATGTTTTAAACCTTGTTCCTATGCGACGAAATTACCTTCTCTTTGTACGTCCAAGAGATAAAAAAATGAATAACGACATTTCAACTGAGAAAAGCTTAAGTATTGGAAAGTTCAAACGGATGATAAGAAATATGTCGGTAACGTTGAACTCTGCAAAACTGTACTCAACATAAATTGTGCGTTTTAACAAAATCTACAGTACTGCGCAGTAATATTTTGTCTATCTCTTACAGTTTATGTTATACGAGGGTCGGCTGTTAAGTCTCGAACCTCGTAATAAAAAAGAACATTTTTTTCGTTATTTCTCTACATGATCTTCAGAAAGGCTAATAAATTTATCATATCGGTGATATAATTTAATTAAACTATCTCTGTAGCGGTCCTCAAAGTTACTGTTCACCGCAACAATGACCTCCTCATTGCAGTGACATCTTCGTCCGAAGGACATTTTTTGATGTTCGGGAACAGGTGGCAGTCACTGGGTATAAGATATGGGAATAGGGTGGATGTACAGGCAATTCGAACTTTGATTTGCACATTTTTCCTATTGCAATGACTGGACGATGGGCCAGAGAATTGTAGCGAAGAAACAAGGTTTTTTTCTTTGTCAAATGAGATCTGTTTCTTTTCACTTCATTACTAAAACATTGCAGTAAGCTTGCGTAGTGATACTTTTACCCTTTTACAAGTAATCAATAAAAATAACTCTCTGTATATCCCACAAAACACCCGTTATAACTTTGTTAGTTGACAAAATTCACTTTGCCTGTTTTGGAGTTGGTTTATCTGGCGCAGTCAACTGTTTTGACTGTGATTTACTTTCTGGAGTGTAGTGATTTATCCAAGTTTCATCCATGATAGCAAGCGTCTTAAAAATTTACAGTTTTTCTTTGTAACTTTTGATCAGATGTCAACAAACGTGACACAGACCTTGTGAAAGCCAAGAAAATTCCTTTAAATATTACCTGCGCGTTCTGTTGATATGTTTACAGCCTCTGCTATCTCAAACAACTTTAATCTGCGGTCTTCCAGTACTAAACGATGAATTTGTTCAATGATCTCTGTAGTTGTGACTTCCACAGGACGTCCAGAGTGAGGCTCATCACTAGTACTCGTACGTCCCATTTTAAACTCTACAACCACCCATTTAATCATTGTATACGAAGGGGCAGAGTCTTTCAATGTACTGTCCATTTCCTCCTAGATTTCTTTAGGCTTTAAACCTCTCAAATGGAAGTAAATAATCACCAAATCCTCCATTTTGTGAACCCTCTACACCTGTCTAGTTTAAAATACTGTCATTATAAAACTAATCAAGATAGTGACCTGTAACTATGGATACAAGCTGCTCTAGAGTTAACCTATATGATGCAATCCCCCAAAATAGCCCAGTGGCGCCATCTCTATGTAAGGCCTCGGACTTATTAGCCAACCCTGGTACGAGGGCTGTTCAATGAAGAATGGTATTAATTTTTTGAGGTCATAATTTTTCGCACTAAAATTCAATCTTATTATATCCTATAAGCTTAATGTGAAACAGACACGCCGTAGTAGTTCCATTGTTGGTACTCCTGGTTCCCGCCTGTGAGAGCCAGGAAGTTCGACATGTTCAGTATCGCCTACCGCTGCAATGGAGGTAACACGCGAAGAACAATATGCGGCTTTGAAATTCTGCTTTCGTCTCAACAAAGGCCTATACAATGTTACAGGAGGCCTATGGAGAGTCTGTTCTTCCCTAAAGCACAGCTCGAAGGTGGTTTAAAATGTTTAAAGAGGAGAGACAATCAATTTCAAAGGAAGGTGGAACCAGTGTTCCAGTTACTGCTCTTACGGAAGAAAACATCAACACTGCTGCTGCCATTGTGAGAGAGGATCGACTAATTACCTTAAGATCACTTTCTGAAATACTGAACATTTCATTGGGTGCCACCCACACGTTGGTGACAGAAACATTACACATGAGACGTGTTTGTGCGCGATGGGTTCCAAGACTGTTGATTGCCGCACAAAAGGACATTCGCATGTAGGTCTGCATGCAGTTAAAGTTGATGCTAGAGGAAGATCCGGAGCTCCTTTCAAACGTAATCACTGCTGATGAAACTTGGCTACATCATTTTGATCCTGAGAGCAAACAGCAAAGCTCAGTGTGGGGATCTCCTTCAACACCAACCCCCAAAAAGCAAAAGTGGTTGCTTCTGCTGGGAAAGTTATGGTCATCTCATTCTTTGATATTCATGGAATGGTTTATCAGTATGTTGTACCTGCACACACATCAGTAACTGGACAATACGACAGGGATGTCCTAAAACATTGCAAGTCCATATGAGGCGCAAAAGACCACATTTCCGTGAAGCAGGCTGGATGCTGCACCACGATAATGCGCGGCCGCATATTGCCAATGTTGTTACTGAATATCTCGCAGATATCAACGTGAAGTACATCCCTCACCCTCCCTATAGTCCGGATTTAGCCTTGTGACTTTTTTCTATTCCCTAACTCTAAGAAACGTCTTCGTAGGAGGTATTATCCATCATCAGAAGCAGTGGTGAATGCTGCGGAGACGATTTTGAAGGATCTCTCAAAAAATAGTTTCCAGCATGTCTTTGAAGACTGGCAGAAACGCTGGGACAAGTGCATCGCATTCAGGGGAGACTATTTTGAGAAGGGCCATCAAAATTATGAGGACGAGTAAAGGTACGTTGTCAAAAAAAAGGTGATGATTCTTTGTTGAACAGCCCTCGTATTTTGCAGTTAGTCTAGTTATTAGATACTAATTGAAACAGAAACAAAAGAAGATATTGAGAAAGTTATAAACTGTAAAGAGTTATTGGAAAAAGAATTGAAGATTGAAGAGCCGAAGAAAAGAAATCCACAAGTTATCTTGTATAATGTATTGAAAGGTGTATCAGATGAGGAGTTACAAGAAAATATTTATGAACAAAACTTCATAGACGAGATGACGAAAGAAGAGTTCAGTGAACAGTTTGTTTTAAGATTTAAGACTGGTCCGAGAAATAGAGCTACAGTTCATCATGTGGCCGAAGTTTCTCCAATATTGTGGAAAAATCTCATTCAATCAGGAAGAATATATGCAGGTTTTCAAGCGGTAGCAGTAAAGAATTTCATCTCTGTACCGAAATGTTTGAATTGCTATAATTATGGTCATGTCAAGAAATCCTGTAGGGAAAATAATAAAGTGTGTGGAAAATGCGGAGAAATTGGACATCTGAGGAATGAATGTGAGAAAAGAGAAGAATGTTGTATTCCTTGCAAGAGGAGAGGCAAGATTTGCGGAGGCAAGGGGAATTGTTCAACTTATAATATGATGTTAGAAAGATTTGTTTCCCGAATTGATTATGGTCAACAGTGAAGAAAATATTAACTTACCAATAAAGAAGAATAAGAAGAGGAATACAAGAAGGAATGTTGAAATAAATTATGATGAAATAATATATGAAAAAGTAGGCGAAGAAGAGGAAAGAAAGGAGAATGTTCAAGTTGTAGACGAAGTTGAAGAAGTTGAGTTTGTGTTTGAGAAGGATAGAGAACAGGGAGAATGGTCGTTAATAAATCAAAAGGATACGAAAGAAAAGACCGAAGAGTTTAATATTAAGGAAATTTATAATGATTTTGAAAAAACATTGAAGTTAAGTAGATTAGAAGAACCCAAGACACTAATTGCGGCATTAAGATATATTACAAGAAGAGCTCATGAAAATGGTGATAAAATTATGATTCCAGTTCCAAATGCAGTTGAAAGGATGGATTCAAGAACAAAAAATCTACCAACAGATCTAGAAGAATTAATGTTGTTGTTAAATATTGTTTCTGAGAGAAGGGGAGAGGTATTAGATCTAGAAGAATTATATAATAATCTTGTTCTATGTTATGGTCGAGTTGTATTTGATTCAGCAGCAAGCTGGCCACATTGTTATGCACAAATTAGACATTCAGGATTAAATAGATCGGAGATTGTTAAAAAAGATGTCGTAAAGGATAATGTAGTAAAAACCGCCAATTTTAATCCTAGCTTTAAGCCAGAAACAACGTTTTATAAGACCAATGCACAAAAAATTCAAAATAAATCTAATAAATTGGAAAATATTATAGCAACATGTTTATCAGCTGTAAACACAAATAAATCTATAACTTCTAAACAAAATAAATATAAAATAGCCCAAGTAAATAAATTTAAGGACAATATAAGAAGTTTCAATCATAATATGGCAAAGGAAGTAAATGAAAATAGAGAGAATTTCGCAAAAGTAAGAAGAGATGTATTTGGTGGATTAAATTTAGGAAGTAACTCATGGAGGAAAGCTTAAGAATTGCACAGATAAATGGGCAAAGAAGTAAATTGGTTATGGCGGAAATAAGAAAAATTGCAGAAGAATTAAAATTAGATATTATCTGTATTCAAGAACCGTATGTGGTAAATTCCAAAATTCCATATATGCCGTTAAGATCCCGACAAATCTTATCTCAGGAAAAGGCAATGGCAGCAATAGTAATTTTCAAGCAAGATTTGCAAATAGTAAACATAGCGCAATTTCTGGATACGCATGTTAATTGCATTGAAGTTATAACAAAGTATGGAAGTTTTATATTGGCAAATTATTATTTTCAATATAGTTTGGATATTGAACCCTTTCTATATAAATTACAAAATATTCATAATAAATTCAGAAATAAAGAAATCATGCATGTATGTGATTGTAATGCAAAATCTACTTGGTGGTTCAGTAAAAGACCAGATGAAAGAGGGGAGAAACTGGAAGAACATATCTCGGAATTAAATTTATATGTAATAAATAAAGATGGTAATCCACCAACCTTTCAAAATAGAGCAGGTGCTGAAGAAAATATAGATATTACTTTAGCGTCAGCAACAGCGGAGAAGAAGATTAGAAATTGGTGGGTCACACAGGGTCAGACCACAAGTGATCATAATTTGATTTATTTTGATTATATATTGAATAGGGAAGTAATTCAAGAAGAACATGAAATAGAATTACGTTATAATTATAAAAGAGCAAATTGGGATAAGATGAAGCAAGTATTTAAGGATTTAAATTTACAGTACACGGGAATATCAGTGGATTTGGATGCAATAAATTTAACACAAGCAATAAAAATAGCAGTATCAAAATCCGTTCCAAAGATAACAATTTCTAATAATAAGGATAAAATAAAATGGACAGATAGATTGCAGAAGCTGAGATCGTTAGCAAGGAAATTAAGAAGAATATATCAAAAATCAAACATACATACGGAAAGAGAAGAGAACTTAAAGAATTATAGGGAGGCCAAACAAAAGTATAAACAATTATTAGAAGACACCAGAAAACAACATTGGGAACAGTTCGTTGAAAATAATTTAAAACAAGATGTCTGGGGACAACCGTATAAAATTATTATGGATAAAATTAAGAAGCCAGAAATCTTAACCACATTAGATAAGGGTAATGGGGAGATGACAGAAAGTGGGAAAGAATCGGTGGAATTGTTATTACATACGTTATTGCCAGATGATAAAGAGGAAGAAGATGATGATATTCATGTTGAAAAAAGAAACCAGATGATGTTGCAGTATACAGGAAATCCTGTTTATCCCTTTGATATTACAGAAATAAAATTAATTCTGCAGAAGTTAAAAAAGAAGAAGGCACCTGGTCCAGATGGTATTATAAATGAAGTCTTGTATAATCTACGAGAAGAAATTGTCTTGTTTTTGTGTTTCTTGTTTAATGATTGTTTGGCAAGAGGGAGATTTCCAAACTTGTGGAAGGAGGCAAAGGTTGTAATTTTGTGCAAAGGAGCAGATAAGGACAGAACGCAACCAAAATCTTTCAGACCAGTATGTTTATTAAATGCTATTGGCAAGATCTTTGAACAGTTAATATATAAAAGAATAATGGAAAATAGGTTGATGCTGGGTATGAATAATAAACAATTTGGTTTCAGAAAGGGATATTCAACTGATGATGCAATATTAAAAATTCAAGAAACAGTGTCAAAAAGCCAAAAGAATTATGTAATTGGATTATTTGTGGACATATCGGGCGCTTTTGATAATTTATGGTGGCCGTATTTTTTCGGCATTTTAAAAGACAAGAAATATTCAAGTACTATTTATAATTTATTAAAGGATTATTGTTCCAATAGAGAAGTATTCATTGGTGGATCAAATTTTGAAACTAGGAAGAAGATAACCAAGGGTTGCCCTCAGGGTTCTATCTTGGGGCCCCTCTTTTGGGATATTTTATCAGAAGATTTATTAGAACTACTGGAAAGAGATCATAAGGTTTTGGATGTAATAGCGTATGCTGATGACATAGTCATAATGATGGACGGACATAGCAGACTAGAGCTAGAAAATAAAGCAAGAGAAGTTACAAATACATTATCAAATTGGTGTTTCAGAACAAAACTAAAAATTGCACCAAACAAGTCAAATTATGTGCTTTTTAAGGGAAATTTAAAGCGGGATCCTACAGTGAAGATAAATAATCAGAACATTAAACGGGAAAAAGAGATGAGATATTTGGGTATCATGATAGATGAAAAATTTCATTTCAGAAAACACACGGAGTATATTAGGCAGAAAACAGAGAAAATAATGCTTAAGCTAGCAAGAATAACCAATTTAAATTTTGCACTTCCATTGCGTAACATACAGATATATCATAACACCATTTTTGCTTCAATTATGACTTATGCGGCAGCAGTTTGGGCAGAAAGGATGGATGATGTACAAATAAGAAGATTGTTGAGAAGAACGCAAAGAAAAGTATTATTACGTCTGACAGGAGCTGTAAAAACAACACCAACTATGGCATTGCTAGTAACAACGGCCATTTGGCCGATTGATTTATTAATAAGATTGAAGGGCGCAAAATTTTGGGCGAAAAAAGGAAACTTAGAAAAAGTTTATAATATAACTGGAGTCAGAACAAACAAATCTTGGGTGATTAAAAATAGTTTAAAAGATAAATGGCAAAAAGAATGGACAGACAGTCTAGAAGGTAGAAGAGTGTTTGAAATTTTTCAGAACGTCAAAGAGAGACTAAAATTGAATTTTATTCAACCAACAAAGGGATTTATACATTATATAACTGGACACGGACCTTATAAGACCTATTGGAAGAAAATCAATAAAACTGAAAATGATATATGTGAATTATGTAACAAACAAGATAATCCTGAACATGTAGTATTTGAATGTGGAAGATATGCAATTCACCAACAAGAAGAGAGGCATGCGCTAGCAGGATATATCGTATATGACATAATTCGAGATCCACAATTAGTAAATAAATTACAAGTTTTGACTAACTTTGTAAGTAAGAAAGCATGGGAGGTAAAAATATTCAAAGGAGAAAGAGTTGATAATAGGCGAAGAATAGTACAAGATCCAAGAAGGAGTTCTAGAATACAAAATAGGATAAGACGGGAAGAATTATTGAATAATCTAACAATGGAGTTGACTGCATGGGCGGCGGAGGGAGAGAGTGATGGCAGAGGCCATGGTGGACTACAGAATTAGTAGATTTAGATATAGATTTAGGAAATAAGGATTTTGTAATTTTTATAGTTGTTTTCTTTTGTTTTTTGCTTTTTTGTGTTTATTTCTGTTATTTTATTTCATTTTATTTTTGTAGAGTAGTTTTCTGAGAGATTTGTATAATTATAACATTTGTAAGGATTTTATGGAAAAATAAAGAGAAAATTTGGATATATGCCCCGGTATAGTTGTCTAGGTGCCGGGGTAGAATATTCAGATTTTATTTATTTATTTATTTATTTATTTATTTATTTATTTATTTATTTATTTATTTAGTCTAGTTATTTGCACATTTGGTGGCGTTGCTGTACATCTGACGTCATTCACGTTCTCCTAACCCGTCTCTCACTGAGCGCACATTCCTCAGTCCTTTATTTGTGAAAATGTTTCATAATTTTGGTATTTTAATAAAAATTGCTAGAGATACTTTTGAAAAAATTGAAATTTTCGAGTTTTCCCAGGGGCAGTTTGAGACGAGGTGATCTTTTGGAACATCGTTCAGTACACATACTTATACAATGCCCACCTCTGTAGCCTGGTAGCACCGTGGTGCTATACATTCAAGAGGTCGCGACTTCTAATCTCAGTCATGGTGGTATATTACTTAACGTTGGAGGAAATAAATTTAAAAAAAAGAAGTCCTCGAAATAAATATTTACTTCAAAGAAACTTTGTGCCATTGTTACGCGTCTAAATGCTTCAATATTTTATAATTTTTAAAAAGCTTGCCGCCATTTAATAAACGACATCGGGTAGAGAATGTCATGTAAGTGTAACATCTTTACGTAGAAAGTGATGGAAGATGGGAGTCTGTATTGTTGGACAAATTGGGGACTCCAGCGAGAGATGCTTAAAAGTTTTTTACGTATTCCCACATGGACAATTACTAGAAGTAACGTCAGAATTCGCGAGTATCTCAAACAAAAGAAAGCAGAAACAGCAGACGAGAGAATTGCGACTTGACAGAAAGCGTATATTGCAAAATGTTCACAGAACACAAGTTAATACATAGAACTAACATTCCATGGACATTGTTTAATAGCAATTGTCCTCAAGTATCATTTTTAATTTAATTTCTCTGTTCATTACAGCAGAATATTGCATTCCACCAAAAGATTCGATACCCAGAGTTAATTAGAAATAAGTCTTCCTAAAACTGGTTGTCTAAGTGACGTCTTTGTAATTCCGTTCTCTTTGTATGTCCAAGAGATACAAAAATGAAGGTACAAGGGAATATGGGAATACAGTAGACTTTAAGTGGCAGTCAAATGTTTTAAAACTGGTTGTCTAGGTGACGTCTATGTAATCCCGTTCTCTTTGTATGTCCAATAGATAAAAAAATGAAGGTACAAGGGAATATGTGAATACAGTAGGCTTTAAGTGATAGTCAAATGTTTTAAAACTGGTTGTCTAGCTGACGTCTTTGAAATTCCGTTCTCTTTTTATGTCCAAGGGATAAAAATGATGGTACAAGGGAATATGGGAATACAGTAGACTTTAAGTGATAGTCAAATGTTTTAAAACTGGTTGTCTAGGTGACGTCTTTGAAATTCCGTTCTCCTTACATGTCTAAGAGATGAAAATATGATGAACGATTTCTTATTTGATAAAACGGTAACTATTGAATAATTTGAAGAAATACCAAGGAACATTTTGCAAATGGTTCATGCTATAAAGACTTTATTTGTTATATTTTGTATTTTACTAAGAATTTGTGCGGCTCTTTCTCTTTACGTGTGATTTAGAATGACAGCACTTCTGAGTTCATTGCTAGAAAGTTCAAGACATTTATTTTTTCATAAAGGTATTTTAAAGGTATGATACTGTAGTCATTTTAGGAAAAATAAAATGATTTGAAAAGTGTTCTTTATAAGGTGTAGTTTGAGCTGGCAAGGTTTTGTTGTAAATTTTGTTGTTACATTGTTGGTGACGTTGTTACATTGTTGTTACTTAAATACAAATTTAGGTAGTGAAGAATCCATATTGCCCGCCTCGGTAGCAAAGATGGTAAACATGTCTGTCTCACGTTCAAGAGGTCAGGGTGAGTTATCTGGATAAGGTTTGTTCTGGAGTTTTCCCTTATCTTAAAAAGACGAATGTCGGGTAACTCTAAGCTCTACAGACCCTGGGCTCATTTGAGCATCATTTCACCCCTTGTATTCATCGTCCGATGTGACTTAGCGTTGGAGGACGTAAATTACAACAAAAAAGTGAAGTGTTTAAATTTGAAATGTGTGCGTTTCGTAAGACACATGCCTCTGGCCTTCCGCGCTTCCTTTCCTTCATCGGTTCCTCCTGTAAGGTGGTGGCCTCTTAGGATTGAGGCCGTCTGCGAGATATACGTGATCACGGAAGGATGGATTCAGTTTTATTTGTAGACAAGTGACGGTGAAGCATTGGTGGAATAAATGGCGGAGGAAACCGGAGCAAATTCGTCCATATGTTGCTTAGTATAGTCCCCTGGAACGAAACCTTTGACATGAGGCGTTCCTACGAGTCACATCAAACTTTAATATCCACATTTTTCGACTTTCTTTTGTTACACCTCAATACCGCTGTTATTACTACCGGCAACTGTTTGTTATTCGTTGTACCTCCAGGCCTGAACTATTGTCGAGAAGCTGCGAGACCAGTTAAGAGATTTTAAACCCTTGAAAAATAAGTTAGGAATAATTTGCGAGCAGGAAGAAATGAAAGTAGTGCCTGCAGAAAACAACGGGTTCAAACGTCTCTAGAGAAGTGTTTTCATTGTGAAAGATAAATGCTAGAGGTTCCTTTGTGGTGCGTTACTATCGATCTCGAAGTGAGGGGGAGGTGGGGCAAAGCCCGCCCGCGGCTTCTTCTAAGTGAAAAGTGAGAGCGAATAATGTCACGCATCGTTCCAAGTGAGTTCCGCAACCTGAATCAACGACATTTGACCTTGTCTTCACTTCGATGGATTTACTACTTTTAGTACGTTATTAATGCGGAATGCAGACATCAAGAAGTTTTCATTCATATCTTCAGTTGCGAATGGTGCATTGAAGCGCCTCCTCTCTTACTTTAATGAAAATTATTATTTGGAGCTTCCCTCGCTTTGAAAGTCACACCTCGCTACTGAACCTACGTGTGACTGTACAATAGAAAGAGTACTGAAGAGTAGCCTTAGTTCTTTGAGTCATTATTCTCTCTTAATTTAATGAAAATTATTATTTGGAGCTTCCCTCGCTTTGAAAGTCACACCTCGACACTGGACCTACGTGTGACTGTACAATAGAAAGAGTACTAAAGAGTAGCCTTAGTTCTTTGAGTCATTATTCTCTCTTATTTTAATGAAAATTATTATTTGGAGCTTCCCTCGCTTTGAAAGTCACACCACGCTACTGGACCTACGTGTGACTGTACAACAGGAGTACTAAAGAGTAGCCTTAGTTCTTTGAGTCATTATTCTCTCTTATTTTAATGAAAATTATTTGGAGCTTCACTCGCTTTGAAAGTCACGCCTCGCTACTGGACCTACGTGTGACTGTACAATAGAAAGACTACTAAAGAGTAGCCTTAGTTCTTTGAGTCATTATTCTCTTATTTTAATGAAAATTAGTATTTGGTGCTTCCCTCGCTTTGAAAGTCACGGCTCGTTACTGGACCTACGTGTGACTCTACAATAGAAAGAGTACTAAAGAGTAGCCTTGTTATTTTGAGTCATTATTCTCTTTTTTTTTTAGAGAAAATTATTATTTGGAGTCCACTCACTTTGAAACTCACGCCTCGCTACTGGACCTAAGTGTGACTGTTCAATAGAAAGAATACCGAAGAGTAGCCTTAGTTCTTTTGAGTCATTATCCTCTCTTTTTTACTGTGAGGTTACTATGAAGGGAAGTGCTATGAAGTTGATGAATAATTAAATATTGTTCAAGAGAAAGCAAAATTACCGTTATATTTTTCAATATACCTTGTATAAACCGAACTTGGAATTTCCCGGTTGAAATTTGGGTCTCAAAGTTATAAATGACCCATCATGTTCAGCAATGTTTTTCTTTCAGCTTATTCATTGTATTCGATAGTAATTAATAACTCAAAAGAATTGCTGCACGCTACATCAGCATTGTTTATAGCTTCATTATTCTGTTTCTATACACGGAAAACGAAGAGTAATTATGTGTCTTGCCCAAACAGTTGAAGGTAGACGATAAATACTGATCACAGAAACAACATAAAGTCTGCTTACTTCAGTTGTCAGTAATTCGAAGCGATTTAGTTGCCTTTAGGCATATACGGTACAGCGGAACTTTTACTTTGTGCTTCTCACACGTTGAAGGTATAGACAACAGGGTGTTCATTTTAAATCACTTCATAAAGTCATTATTGTGACTCAATTTTTAAAACAAAGCAGTGTAAATATGTATTTGATAGCGTATATACATACTGTACCATGGTTAACTGCTGTAAATAAGTAGGCTGTACATGCTGCCATCTGTTACTAAGACGTGGAAGATTCTCACATCAACTTGGTTGCTAGGCAACTTCTCCGAAACAGCATACGGCTGTACGGAAGTAGTTCAGCGGCCTTTATGGTGCTTTGCTCGCAAGTCAGGAATAATTTTCAAAATTACTGTCCTCTTCAGCGGTAATAACATTTTTTCCTTTAGGCATTACCTGTTTGTCCCAATATATCAATTAAAAGGTTGATTTGCACTAAAACCTCAGAAAAAAGCTTAAAATTTTGTAATCATAGTTTATTGTTTTCCCAAACTTCCTATGTGGGAATATTTCTGCAATTACTTCACAAATCTTGACCTTACGGGCATTCAGAATTCATATTTCCACTTTTTGGCGTCAAGAACGTTTCTAAACCTATAAGTAGGTCGTAATCTGACAGTTTGATGCATTAAACTGAAGATCTGTGTATTTATTCCGTTTGTTTAGAGTATTTAAATCATTTTAAAGTCATGTAAAATCAAAAATAAGTTTTAATCCCTAGGAATATAGTTTAAAAACAGTAATTTATGAGAAAAATGAACATAGGAATTAACAAAAGAAAACCAACTTTGCAGAAGTCTTTTGTTTCAGTTATACAAAAGAAATATCCCTTTTTAATTTCTTATGGTGCACATTTCCTTGCGTATAGAAAATAAATCTAAGCATTCTTAAATGCAGAGCTATTTGTGCGGGAATTAGTATAAATCTCGAATTAAATTCGCTTTAATTTTGAACTCTAATATGCAGAAAGGTGCAGTATTATTGATGGAGAAGCATTTTGCGAATTCAATTTGATATAGGGCCCTGTTTGATATAGGCAGGGACAGCATCTTCCGGCACAGTAAACGCGGAACTTTGAAAGGGAACACTAATTGCATTACACAAGCTTGGCAACGCTACACAAGTGTGCATTAACCATAGCTTCCATTACTGGAGCATCAATGCTACTGGAGTTTTATCGATAACTACCTATATGGCACAACAAGGTCCCTTTACACAGGTTCAATAGCAATTCCACAGCCAGAAACAGAACATTCGAGACCTCCAATTGCAGAACTTATTGTTGATTTTATTGTAGGCATAGTCGAATGTTTTAAAACTGGTTGTCTAGGTGACGTCTTTGTAATTCCGTTCTCTTTGTATGTCCAAGAGATAAAAAATGAAGGTACAAGGGAATATGGGAATACAGTAGACTTTAAGTGATTGTCAAATGTTTTAAAACTGATTGTCTAGGTGACGTCTTTGTAATTCCGTTCTTTGTATGTCCAAGAGATGAAAATATGAATAAGGATTTTTCCTTTTGAGAAAAGTTTAAGTGTTGGAAAATTGAGAGAAATAAAAAGGAATATTTCGGAAATGGTTAACTCAGCAAAAAATATATAAATCAAGAAGAAGGCATCCAGAAAGTAGGAGGGTAGTCTGTATTGGGGAACTTTCTTCGGTTTTCTCGTTTAAGCATTCGGAGATGCTGAACCTGAATTTTAAGTTAGGTAATTAACAGAACTTTCGCTTTTTATTTATGCTGTTCGTAACATTCATACACAAATAGGAAATGTTCTTAAAAATGTACCGTACTCTTACGTTTTGAAGTTGTAACTCAACAAATCTCGCTATTTTTACAGTTTATACCAGCCACCAGTACTGAACAGGAAAATGCACGAAAATATATAGATTTCTTAGATGGCTAGCCGAATCGAAGCAGAGATTATAGGAATTAAAATAATGAATGTATTACCAAAAGCTATTTATTATTCTTTTTTGAACCCCATGCTTTAACAAATTCGATTAAAATGTTCGAATAAGAGCCAGTGAGACTGTTAAACTGCTGATTTAACGAGGGGTTGCATTCTTCTTGAAAAATCCTGAGTGATTTTGTCCATGGAATAACATAACCTCGCTTTAGATTCGGTTCAACTATTGTAGTGAGTAATATAAGAGCAGAATCTAAAAATAAATCTAACTTACGAAATACATTAAATGAATTTTGTTGTATTTTGGCAATCCAAGGTCTTCTGAAGTTTACTGGATTACTATAATTAGCACTTCTTTACTGTATACTGTCTTTGGAACGATAAAAAATGAAATCCAAGCTTTAACAGCTGTATGCAGATAAACAAATAAGATCATAGAAGTAACTTTTAACGTCTGCAAGTATTATTCGATAAAATAATAAAAACAAAGCTTTATTGAACAAAATTTCATGGTTAACTTCAACAAGTATCATCATAAAAATTATAAGAGAGAATTTCCTGCCTTCATTTTGCTAATTCTTTCATTTTATAGCCACCTTTAACTTGATTGGTCATACAGTGGGCTTTGACTTGAGAAACAACTGATGACGGTATTGCTAGTGTTTCTGAGTATTATTTTTATAATTTTTAACATTAATCTCACTCACATTCGCTCCTACATTTACACATCATACTCTGCGTGGGGTAAGTGATTATTCTGGTAGAAATAAGGAACTTCAACCCTGAGCTGGAATTGGAAACTGGAACATTTTAATTGAGAAGTCAAAATGCTGGCCGCTTAACTACAGAAGGAACTTCTGTTTCGACCTAAACAGCAGATCTGGAACTGAAAGATGTAAATATACATTGTTTAATAGGCTACGGACTGCACAATTTGTTGATTATTATTGATTATGATACTGTTCATCCATCTGAGGGCTTGGCTTGAAAGCAAACGTGTTCGAACGACCAGTCAAAGAGCTTGTTTGCGGAGATATGTTTAATTGCTTATTTTCACACTAAACTCGATAAATGAATGTGTTGGCAACTCTGATCCGAAGGTTCTGCTTATCAGTAAGACGTTCACTATCGGAAGCATGCCTAAATAATCATTTAAACTTGATGATATGAGACTATAGTACCCAATTCTAATAGATTCTGATTTGTAAACTAAAAGAACGAAAAAGGGTGAGAATACGATGACTCAAAATTTGCCTTAGGTCCAAAAGAGGGCTGGTAATACCAACTGCACCATTCACTTCATTCTAATGACGTCTGCCCTGAACGTGTAGTTGCCTAGCACCAAGAGTATTGTAACGGGGAGCGCTGAAACACCCTGTACCAGCTGCGAACGGAAGGCAGGGGGGAGGACCGCGTTAGCCACACCTTCTCCTCGTTTGTCTTGTAGTGGTGACAGGGGCGACTGGGGAAAGAAACATAATTGGGAGGTCTGTTTCTCGATCTTTCGTTTACCAGAACAATCTTGTAAACACCAGAAACCGGCGATATTCCTATAAAGAGGGTTACAGACAGACAGTGTGAGTCAGTTGTTGAGTTGGTTTTGGTAGACAGTCAGTGAGTTGGTTTTGTCAGTGAGGAGACAGTCGCAGTTCTTGGTGTAAGAGTTAGTCAGTGACGTGTTAATGAACGAAAGGGTTGTGCAACGGAAGACTGTGCGTAACTGTGAATGTGTACCGGAGCTTACGTAACCGCGAGTACAAGGAAATTGTAACGGACGGACTGGTAAATTGTAATTGTGTGCAGCAAGTAATTTTATGTAATTGGCAAGTGTTAAACTGTAAGTCGGTGGAAATAAAGAACATTGTTGAGTGGTGTAATTGGACTTTTTATTCCACGAACCCACAAAGTCACACTGGTGTCAAGAAGTGGGATAACACAAGTCACACTGGTGTCAGGAAGCGGGAAAACAACATCACCGAACATTACAACGATGGAGGCAGTATTAGAAAAGATTTTAGCGGAACTGAAAGAAATGAAGACGGCTAAAGACAACATCATCAGGAAGATGGATGAAATGCGGGCCGAATTAACAGAGACGCTGGAGACTAAAAATAACCTGGCCGCGGAACTGAAACTAATCAGGACGGCTAGGGACAACATCGCCGAGAAGATGGAACAAGTGAAGGCCGAGTTAACCACGGAAATGAGAGCAGCGAATGACGGTCCGGCTACCGAAATGAAGGTGGCGAACGAGGCTTTCGCCGCAAAGTTCGAGGAACGGTTGGCCGACGTGAGGGATGACGTCACGAACCTGGGCAAGCGGAAGGGTCAAGTAGACGACCGCCTTAATGATTTAGAGGAAAAGGCCGACAACATCGCAAAACCCCTCACCCGCCTGACGGAGGAAAACCGGCCTTATGTGTGGACGGAGGACGCCGAAGACGCTTTCCAGCACCCGAAGGGGACCCTGTGCAGTGCTTCAATTTTGAGTTTCCCCCAACCGGGTGGCGCCTTCATTGTGGACACCGACGCCAGCGACCATTGCATTGGAGGTGTCCTATCGCAGATCCAGGACGGCCACGAGCGCACAAGAGTGGAAGAGGAGGAGCGTGCCGCAGCAGTCCGAGTAGTTGTGGCAGTGCCTGCTGAAGGCTGGGATAGCGCAGGCCTGAGGAGGGAGCAGCTGGCGGACGCAGACTTGGGGCCACTCTTGAGGGAAGTGGACGCAGGGACGAGACCGACCTGGGAGGACATCGCACCGAGGAGCGCCACCTACAAGTCGCACTGGGTCCAATGGGACTCGTTGAAGACCAGAGAGGGCGTGCTGTTCCGGGTATGGGAGTCACCCGATGGGAAGGCGCGGAGAGGACAGTTGGTACTTCCCCGGAGCAAGGTCCCGGAAGTCTTGGAGGAAGTGCACGCCGGTACTTCAGGAGGACACCTGGGAGCGAACCGAATGATTCACAAACTACGGCAGCGCTACTTCTGGCTGAGACTCCGAGCAGATGCTGGTGGTACACCTGGACCGCCTCGCACGCTACGATGGGGCTGTTCGAGGGCGAACAGCTTTGAGAAGGGAGCAGTGTAACGGGGAGCGCTGAAACACCCTGTACCAGCTGCGAACGGAAGGCAGGGGGGAGGACCGCGTTAGCCACACCTTCTCCTCGTTTGTCTTGTAGTGGTGACAGGGGCGACTGGGGAAAGAAACATAATTGGGAGGTCTGTTTCTCGATCTTTCGTTTACCAGAACAATCTTGTAAACACCAGAAACCGGCGATATTCCTATAAAGAGGGTTACAGACAGACAGTGTGAGTCAGTTGTTGAGTTGGTTTTGGTAGACAGTCAGTGAGTTGGTTTTGTCAGTGAGGAGACAGTCGCAGTTCTTGGTGTAAGAGTTAGTCAGTGACGTGTTAATGAACGAAAGGGTTGTGCAACGGAAGACTGTGCGTAACTGTGAATGTGTACCGGAGCTTACGTAACCGCGAGTACAAGGAAATTGTAACGGACGGACTGGTAAATTGTAATTGTGTGCAGCAAGTAATTTTATGTAATTGGCAAGTGTTAAACTGTAAGTCGGTGGAAATAAAGAACATTGTTGAGTGGTGTAATTGGACTTTTTATTCCACGAACCCACAAAGTCACACTGGTGTCAAGAAGTGGGATAACACAAAGTCACAGTATTCATAAACATTAGCAACAGCCATTTTGTGGCTTAACAGTTAAATGAACTGTTTATCTTTACATCTGACTACCCAAATTCTCTTGCAGTGCATGTATTGCCCAAGAGGCGTGCGTGCAGGTAGCGTACCACACCCCTAAGGGTGAAGCAGAACAGTCAAAATATTACCCTTCCTTATGGCCACTTATCTCATACAAAACAGAGATGTGAACATCACATGTGAAACTTACAACGTCTGTAATACCCCATACTAGTTCTTGATTTACCTTTAAAATTGTAGATAAAACCACAGCCCAGGTTTTATAGCTCGATCTCTCCGAATTTCTGCTCAAAACTTGAACAAATTATGTTGTACCAACATTTTAATCACAAAAGTCGAAGTAAGATCACACTAATTACTTAAATACCACAGTTTTTGACTGAATCGTACTGACAAATGCTGTCATATTGCTACGAGTTTATATTGAACCAACATGACCGTCTGTAATCTTGTACATGTGCAAAGAGTATACTGGAATAATATAACCTTTCAGCATTAGTCAAATGTTTTAAAACTTGTTGCTATGGCATTGAAATTTCGTTCTCTTTGCATGCCCATGAGATAAAAAAGTGAATAACGATTAACTTTTGTCAAAATTCAGAGAAATAACAGTGTCTTCCAGGGTTTAATTCATAAAAAAGAACATTTTATATAAAATGCACATACTTTTTATGTGTAATAAGATTTTGTCTATTATTAAGGCTTCCTAGTTATAGAAAAGTCAATCAGATGAAGTAAATGTTGCAAGTCAACACAACAGAACGTAAAACTGGTTACAGTAGATACTGTCTCAAACATTATCGTATTGTCAATTCTATTGCAGTTACAAGAGAATCTTAAAAACTACGACACAAAATCTTTAGGAAAATTTCTGCAGCTCGGGTAATCTTTGCATGGACTATTTTTCGAACTTTTTTTTTCTTAAAAATGTGTCTAATATTTTCATTAAATTAGCACATATTTTATACATTTTCATTACAAATAAAATGTACATATTCAATTTTATGTGAATATCCTCAGAAGTCCTCTTCATTCTAAATGACTTTTGTAAATTTGTAAACTGTAAGAGATACACAAAATATTACTACACAAAAATGCAGATCTTGTTACACCAAACAATTTATATCATGGACATTTTTTCGCAGAATGGGCCATTTCTCTGAGATATTCCTTGTTACCTGTTTGAATTTATCAACACTTCAACTTTTCTCAAACGAAATGTCGTTATTCATTTTTCTTTAAGTGAACAGAAAGCAATGTCAAAGCATCAAAGGGTGAGTTACCTGGATAAGGGTTTTTCCGGGGTTTTCCGTATCCTATAAGCCGAATGTCGGGTAACTAAGCTCCATGGACCCCGGACTCATTTGAGCATCATTTCACCCATTTCATTCCTCGTCCGATATGACTAAACGTTGGAGGACGTAAATTACATAAAAGGCATTACCTAGACAGTGCTTAAAACATTTGAAGATCGCTTAAGAGCAACAGTCTTTTTTCCATAAATGCATATTTCAATTAAGAAGAAGTGTATAAAGGTAGGAAACGCCGATAATATTTACGTGGAATGAGCCGTGACTCAGCGTCCACCTCTGTGGTATAGAGGTAGCGTGTATGTTTCAAGATCAAAACTTCTCGAGTTCAAAGCTAGGTTAGGTTAGCCAAAGCGCTTTTTTCGTGCCCAGCAGACAAACCTCGAGTAACTATAGACTCTATGATTTATTCGAGTATCATTTCAACACCTTCTTCAGTGGCTGGAGTAGAGTTCGTTGCCTACCCGCTTCCATTCAGTAGGTATTCATCCATATCTAACTTAAGCCAACCAGAGACACTCTCCTGAGCTGTGATGCCACTCTTTACTGATCTTCTGTTCCGCTAGCTGCAACTGTTTCCGACCTTCTAGAGTTCATTATTTCCCCTAGGCTTATATGTCATTGCGCCATTGCTCGGTGGAAACAAACGATAATCGGCGGCTCTACAATCTCTGTGCGTGCACGTTTCGCAAATCCAGTAATTAAAATTCAGTTTGCTTGTTGGTGTTTTGTCACGCGCGCTTGTTGCCAGACGTGCTTGCTCGTCAGTTTTGCGACCGTCCGACTGGAGAAGGTTCGCTGTTTCTTTATGTAACACATCAGTTACCTTACCTTGAAGGATGAACTGTAATCGCAAATTAATTTCATATATAAACAAGTAAATTTAGTATTAAGAGTTCTTATGACTTTCTCTGCTCTTGTATAAACACTGTCTACTTCAAGATAAACATTATCTTATTGTAGTTACAAGGGAATATGGGAATACAGTAGACTTTAAGTAATAGTCAAATGTTTTAAAACTGGTTGTCTAGGCGTCGTCTTTGTAATTAGTTTTGTATGTCCAAGAGATAAAAAATGAAGGTACAAGGGAATATGAGATTACAGTAGACTTTAAGTGATAGTCAAATGTTTTAAAACTGGTTGTCTAGGTGATGTCTTTGAAATTCCGTTCTCTTTGTATATCCAAGAGATAAAAAATGAAGGTGCACGAGAATATGGGAATACAGTAGACTTTAAGTAATAGTCAAATGTTTTAAAACTGGTTGTCTAGGTGACGTCTTTGTAATTCCGTTCTCTTTGTCTGTCCAAGAGATAAAAAATGAAGGTACAACATAATATGGGAATACAGTACACTAAGTGATAGTCATATGTTTTAAAACTGGTTGTCTAGGTGACGTATTTGTATTTCCGTTCTCTTCATGTGTTCAAGAGATAAAAAAATGAATAAGGGGACGTTTACATTTGAGAAGAAGTATAAGTATTGCAAAATTCAGGCAAAAACGAGAAATATTTTCGATGTAGAAACTAAATAAAAATTTGCGGCATCTTATATTTAATTTTTGTTAAAAAAAGACACAGAAGGTACTAGGTAAGGGCTGTATCCGTGGTGATGCCCTTCAGGGTATCCAGGTACTCCATTTTGCTGTTGGCATTGTCATGATGTAAATGTAATTTTTTCTTTCGGGAGTTCTTCGCGAACATTTTTCAAACATTTGCTGCAAAGAGACGTAGTTGTGGCTTCAGTAACGCTACGTTTACCTTCTAACATTATAATAGCAATAGGGTGCATTTTAGAAAACAAAAAAACAAACGATTATTTATGGGAGTTTCTGTATATCACCAGTGGCGCCATCTCTATGTGAAGCCCGGAACGTATCATTTCTCACCTTTGCAGCTTCCATTGCAAAAACATTTGAATATCGCCGCTCTCATATTTCAAACCTGCGTTGCTAAGTATTCAAATAATGAACGATTCCAGCTTTCCTTAATGATACAGTCACGTGCTCTCTAATTTTCGTTGCGTCTTTGTTGACGAACAAACATTTGCTCCTTTTCTTTCGGGTGCGCTCGTTAAGAAATCGTTGAAGTGCCTCAGAGGTGTGAACGGCCACGTCATTAGAGCAGACGCTTGATTCTTTTCGCTTAATCTCTTAATGAAAGGCCGGAACTGCGACTAAATCGGGGTGAAAAAAGAGAGAAGGAAAAACGCCGTTAATGAAAAATAAACCGGTTAATGGGTGGTTTTGCTACCTGTACAGTAGGGCCTGCCTCTGTAGCGTGTCAAGAGGTCCCTAGTTCTAATCTCGGACAGGGTGATACGCGTCTTTCAGGGATTGATACAATATCCCACCCTAAACTAACCCGTATGTACATGGTAAAATATTCATTACCTTTTAATGTTCCTATAATTATTTTAAGCTAACTACACGAAAATTACAACTTTATTCGACTGTCAACTAGATAGTCGCTATTCATTTTTTCTCGTGGTCATGTGAAGCCACATGCTTCTCAAGTTATTCACGCACAGTTCTTAACCAATCAAGCAAAATATAATTTAACTCAGCATTTCAATACCACGAAATAAGGATATATATATATATATATATATATATATATATATATATATATATATATATATATATATATATATATTGGTCAGCCCCTGAGATTTGAAAACCCAAAATTCTGATCACAAAATTTATAGAATTCCCAGAGAAACGATCGACGCTCCATTTGCTTTTCATCTGTTTACTAAAACAAAGAAATACTAGCTACTTCGTGCAACAATGACATCGAATGCTTCTTATTACACTACTTATTTTTGTAATATCTTTAAAAAAAGGAGCATAAATGCGCTTTTTTCTGGAATTTTCGCTAAAAAATATGAAGAAACAAAGAAGGGAAGAAGCGGAAGTTCCATCCAGCCCACCTTTCAGCCGTTGTGGTAGTGGCATGTTCAAAAGGACTGAATTCTAATCGCACACCTCCCCTCCCCATACCTCAATCTGATTAGTAGTTTCCCTCGGGATCCAACAATTCAGGGCGCGGGTTGAAGGTAAACTCTCCTCCGTCAAGGCCGCGCCGTGGCTCAGTGGTTAGACCGCTTGGCTCTCACCAAGGCGGCCCGGGTTCGATCCCAGGAGTCTGCAACGTGAGATTTGTGGTGGATAACACGGCGCTGGGGCGGGTTTTCTCCGGGATCTCCGGTTTCCCCCGCCATCTCATTCCACCGGTGCTCCATCTTCATCTCATGTATCATCAGTGTCATCGCCTGCGGTGCCATATGTAGTAAAAGCGGGCGTTAAACACTACACATTTCATTTTTCTCCTCCGTCAGACCCATAGCGGCTAGTGTTCCGGAAGGCAGTGTACTGTCGCCGTTATTCTTTGCTGCCTACATGTCTGACTTCCCAACAGAACCTCGCACTGTCCTGTGCCAATATGCTGACGACGTCCTCATCTTGACACGGAACAAGAACGTCCGTTATTGCCTCTCCGCTGCAGCGATCACTCATTAGACCACATAAGAGCTCTGCCCTTCTGCTGTGCAAGGTCCTCGGCTGGCGCCCGGAAGGAGACCTGCGGTTGAAGCGGAGAAGGATCCCTTGGGTTCGATCCGCCAAATACCTGGGTGTCCGACTGGACCGCGGTCTCACCTTCACTGCACATGTCCGTGAGAAGATCAGCCTTGGCCATGCAGCGCTCAGGCAGTTGTACACCATATTCCGGTCAACCATGTCCACTCGCCTCAAACTACGAGTGTATCGTGCGATCATCCCGCCGCTTATCCTGTATGGATGCGAGGTCTGGGGTTCGGTGGCTCGTACCACCATCTGCAGACTGCAAGCCGTGCAGAACAGGACACTCAGAATGATCTACGATACCAAACGTACGTTTCCATCACACATCCTACACTCCCATTCTGGTATACCTTACGTTGAGGACGTTGTGCGTTAACGCTCGCGTACATTGTATGCCAGAATCACACCCAACCAACTAGTTAATACGGTAGGCCAATATGACCACCATGCACCAAGATGGAGAAAGAGCTATCGCCTCCCTAAGTACGCCCTAGGGTGGTGAGTTCAGCCTCTCGTCCCTTCACTGCCAAACTCCGTCTGTCCCGGCCATACCGCGGCTGGATTTCACTCGTCGGCTGACCACCGCCAGTCCAGTCCGTCCCGTGTGACCAGAACACGACTTGAACCTGAATGTTCCCCAGTTGCCACCCGAACTCTCGCTCCTGTTCCCGCCACACTGGACGGACCCTGCAAACAGGCCACTCCTGGCGTGGCGGCATCGGACCTTAAGCTCATTTAAAAAAAAGTACTCACCAAGGAATAATTTCACAGCATCTCAGAAGTGGAAACTACCTGAAACATAAAACAAAGCAAGTGAATTAATAATTTTCCTACCTGTATTAAACATTATACATTACTTGTTCAAATATTAAGAAAGACTTTCTGCATAGTTGCAATAATATTCGAAATATTTTGTAAAAGCAAGATAACCAAAATCTACTGTATTCCCATATTCCCTTATACCTTCACTTTTTATCTCTTGGACATACAAAAAGAACGGAATTACAAAGACGTCACCTAGACAATCAGTTTTAAAACATTTTACTATCACTTAAAGTCTACTGTATTCCCATATTCCCTTGTACTTTCATTTTTTATCTCTTGGGCATACAAAGAGAACGGAATTACAAAGACGTCACCCAGACAACCAGTTTTAAAACATTTTACTATCACTTAGAGTCTACTGTATTTCCCTATTCCCTTGTATCTTGATTTTTTCATCTCTTGGACATACAAAGAGAACGGAATTACAAAGACAACCAGTTTTGAAACATTTGACTATCACTTAAAGTCTACTGTATTGCCATATTCCCTTGTACCTTCAATTTTTTTATCTCTTGAACATACAAAGAGAACGGAATTACAAAGACGTCACCTAGACAACCAGTTTTAAAACATTTGACTATTGCTTAAAGTCTACTGTATTCCCATATTCCCTTGTACCTTCATTTTTTATCCCTTGGATATACAAAGAGAACGAAATTTCAAGATGTCACCTAGACAACTTCCCAAGAAGCCCGAAATACTTCAAAAAGCAAGTAAATATGCCCCGAAAGCTTGTAAATACGTTACCAAAACCTCTAAATTTCACCAGAAAGCTTGCAAATTCATCGCAAAAGCCTCTAAACCCACCAAAAAGACTAAATTCGCCTCAAAAGCATTAAAATACATCTCCAACGGCTCTAAATTACACAAAAAGCCAGTAAATACTTTCAAAACCTCCAAATACACCAAACATACCCTAAATGCACCCCATGAAGCCTTAAATACTTTTAAAAAGTCGCTAAATATGTCTCAAAAGTCACTAAATACACCAAAAATATGTTAAATGCACCCCAAGAAGTCTCTAAGTACAGCAAAAAGCCCGTAAATACGTTGCAAAAGCCTTTAAATACAGCAAAAGATAAAGTAAATGGGATAATAAATCCTTTAAATACATAGATTGCGCACGGCCGACATCTTGCCCATAAACTGTGTTCTCGTTTACTCTTATTTCACCTAGACAACCAGTTTTAAAACATTTGACTATCGCGTAGTCTACTACATTCTCTTGTGCGGTTCAATGGATTTATTTCTTTTTTCGGACGTAAAAATGGAAGGGAAGTAAAGTAAGTCTCTGTGCTGTCCTACCGGTACCTTTTATAGAAAGTACGCAAGTAACTTGCACCAGTAATAATTTACATTACCATAGAAATACGTGTGGTATTTAGAGAATGATTTCCGCAAATGGTCGGTTCTGCCCCAGTTACTGGCGCTAGCCTAGCCGTGTGAATGGGGCACGGGCTTCCCATGCCGTGTCAGTGCGCGCCGGATGCTGTTGTTCCTGACCACATCAACCACCGCCACTTAGCGGAATAGCAATCAACACAAATACCTTCATAGGCAACACGTCACCTGTAAATGTTTCGATTAATGAGTATTAGAACAGCAAGCAACTGGAAAATTAAAATGTATGTTTCACCTGCAACAGTTTTCTCTGAAAGACTGTTTAGCACAGCAGGACTCCTATGTGACAGAAAAAGTAGTAGACTTGACCCCGAAAGAGTGAAAAATGCTACGAGGGCTGTTCAATAAACAAAGATCAATTTTTTTACAGTCATAATTTTTCGCACTAAAATTCAATCTTATTATATTCTGTTAGCTTAATGTGAAACAAACACGCCGTAGTAGTTTCATTGTTGGTACTCCTGGTTCCTCCCTGTAAGAACCAGGCAAGTTCAGACATGTTTAGTATCGCCCACTGATGTAATGGAGGTAACACGCGAGGAACAATATGCGGCTTTGAAATTCTGCTTTCGTCTCAACAAATCTTCAGTTGAGGCCTGTACAATGTTACAGGAGGCCTATGGAGAGTCTGTTCTTCCCTACAGCACATCTCGAAGATGGTTTAAAATGTTTAAAAAGGGTAGACAATAAATTTCAAAGGAAGCTGGATCCGATGCTTCAGTTACTGCTCTTACGGAAAATAACACTGCTGCTGCCGTTGTGAGAGAGGATCGACGAATTACCTTAAGATCACTTTGTGAAATACTGAACATTTCATTGGGTGCCACCCACACGTTGGTGACAGAAACATTACACATAAGACGTGTTTGTGCGCGATGGGTTCCAAGACTGTTGATTCCCGAACAAAAGGACATTTGCATGCAGGTCTGCATGCAGTTAAAGTTGATGTTAGAGGAAGATCAGGAGTTTCTTCCAAACGTAATCACTGCTGATGAAACTTGGCTACATCAGTTTGATCCTGAGAGCAAACAGCAAAGCTCAGTGTGGAAATCTCCTTCATCACCAACCCCCAAAAAAGCAAAAGTGGTTGCTTCTGCTGGGAAAGTTATGGTCATCTCATTCTTTGATATTCATGGAATGGTTTATCAGCATGTTGTACCTGCACATACATCAGTAACTGGACAATACTACAGGGATGTCCTGAAAACATTGCAAGTCCATATCAGGCGCTAAAGACCACATTTCCATGAAACAGGCTGGATGCTGCACCACGATAATGCGCCGTCGCATACTGCCAATGTTGTTGCTGAATGTCTTGCAAAAATCAACGTGAAGTACTTCCCTCACCCTCCCTATAGTCCGGATTTAGCCCCATGTAACTTTTTTCTATTCCCTAACTTGAAGAAACGCCTTCGTGGGAGGCATTATCCATCATCAGAAGCAGTGGTGAAGGCTGCGGAGACGATTTTGAAGGATCTCTCAGAAAATGGTTTCCAGCATGTCTTTGAAGACTGGCAGAAACGCTGGGACAAGTGCATCGCATTCAGGGGAGACTATTTTGAGAAGGACCATCAAAATTATGAGGAAGAGTAAAGGTACTTTGTCAAAAAAAAAAAAAAAAAAAAAAAAATGTGATCATTCTTTATTGAACATCCCTGGTATTATTTTTTAACAAAAACTTATAAAAGTCGACTATTTTGCTTTTAAATGTCTAATGTAGGCTTTAAAAATAAGAACACTGATGGTTTTAAGTTTTGCCTCATTAATTATGTGCACCTATTTAATTTTATTGAAACTAGATCTAGAATGACGGTATCGAGCATCGATGTAGTGAGAATCGATAAAAACTGATATCGATCCATCCCTAAAAGTAACACATCTTGATGACTTCTCTTTAGTTGTTTTCATTTGTAGACCTTTGAGTGTAAGTTCTTTAACGTTGCTTTTCTTTTTAACCTTGTTAATGCATCCATTATAATCTCCGCACTTTGCGAAATGAAAGGAAAGGCTCTAATTAAACAAACATGCACAAGCGCTGGTCACTCATCCATAGAAGCAGTACATTTTATAAGTAACTCTTCCGTACATTCTGTTGCCACGGCAACACACAAAATTCAGCTTCTAGAAACAAGAGGAGTAACGTTGAAAACAAAATCGATTCTACTGCGCCGTCAGTTGTTTTCATGTACTGCTTATTCAAGTGTTTTGCCTTAACACCAAGAAATGAAGCGATTATACACTCCTTGAAATTACTACTCGGGTTTCTTGCGTGGTACTTTTAAAATAATGGTATTTAAAAGAGGTTCGATACTGGGGAAAGGAGGGGAATGGTTTATAGGAGATCAAAAGGTAAAAGTGTTAAAGGCGTATGACCAATTAGGTGTAAGCGGTGGTGGATGGGCTGCACAAGCCAGAAAAGTGATAGCTAGTAACAGGGCGGCAATGCCAGGGGTAAGAATAAGTAAACAAACTGGAGATGTCAGTTAATCCTTGTTTCACAGAAGCTTGGCCCGCATCTCTTAACGGTCACGTGACTTTATCACATCTCATTGGCTGCTGTTGAGGTGCAGACTGTTGCGCGGTAAATATTTCGTTATTTAACATGGTGATATTTCCTTTTATGTTGGAAGAGAATTGTCAAATTTATATTTTCGTAACTGTTTGAATTAAATATATTACGCAACAGAGTTGATTTATCTGAAATGCATGTTAATTCTTAAACGAAGTAAAGAGGAGGCTCCTTTGTTTTCAAGCACATGGCACGATAGCACGTGATTTAGCGGTAGTTATGACATAGAGGTATCACTGACCTTGTTCTGAACTGGATTAGTCATATCGCCATTCGAAGGTGTGCTATGCCGAGTGCGAGAGATAAATTATTTTATTAATCGTTTATTGCGCGTGTACTTATATGTATAATGGCAGAGTCTAGCGCCAGTTTTTCGCTGAAGCATCGCAAGGGAAAACCTTTACAAAGCGGCCAAAAAGGAATTGTGGTGCATGTGTTTAATGCACTAACAGAGAAGAATCCGTCTTTGTCAGTGAGATAAGTCGAACAGCTGTGCTCTGAACTTACAGGTGTGAGTGTTAGATGCGTATGAACATCGCGACATGAAATTGAGACAACAGGAAAGCTTACCACTCCAGGGGCGATATTGCTGTGTGGCGAAGACGTTATTTAAGGACAATGAGACTGTACCGGCATACAAGTCGAGATACCTTGACGAGACTTGGGTGAATGAAGAACACACGACAAGTATGGCGTGACACGACTTTTAAGACTGAAAGACAAGCAATTTTGCAAGGTATTTGTGCTGGTTTTAAAAAATACCAATGGAAAAGGCCAAAGGCCTTTCATTATAAACTTGTTTCAGTTCCATTGCTCATTCATTCAGTTTCAACTTGCTCAGTTTCATTATAAAGTTGTATTTTTGCATGCCTTCATATTCTTATTTCTATGATCTTATCTATCTTATTGACAATTATTATGACGTTTACTGCAGGTTTAAATGTGACGGGAAGGCACCGCCTATGGCGCGAAAGCATTAGCCAATTAGAGTGAAGGGGAAGGTAGTTGCACGCGGAGTGACACATGTCAGCGGGGCAAGGTTATAGGAAACAGAGATTAGATGGTTAGAAAAAATGTATGAAGTGGTCGTTGAGTCCAGAACAGTGTACGTAGATGAGGTATGGGACACATCAGAGACCAGATGTATGGATTGTTTTGCAAAGAACTACTAGGGCTGGCAAAATCGGCAACAAGAGAAGTGGCATTACTAGGGCTGGCAAAATCGTCACCAAGAGAGGTGGCACTACTAGGGCTGGCAAAATCGGCACCAAGAGAGGTGGCATTACTAGGGCTGACAAAATCGGCACCAAGAGTAGTAGCACTACTAGGGCTGACAAAATCGGCACCTTGAGTAGTAGCACTACTAGGGCTGACAAAATCGGCACCAAGAGTAGTAGCACTACTAGGGCTGACAAAATCGGCACCAAGAGTAGCAGCACTACTAGGGCTGACAAAATCGGCACCAAGAGTAGTAGCACTACTAGGGCTGACAAAATCGGCACCAAGAGTAGTGGCACTACTAGGGCTGGCAAAATCGGCACCAAGAGTAGTAGCACTACTAGGGCTGACAAAATCGGCACCAAGAGTAGTGGCACTACTAGGGCTGACAAAATCGGCACCAAGAGTAGTAGCACTACTAGGGCTGACAAAATCGGCACCAAGAGTAGTGGCACTACTAGGGCTGGCAAAATCGGCACCAAGAGTAGTAGCACTACTAGGGCTGGCAAAATCGGCACCAAGAGTAGTAGCACTACTAGGGCTGACAAAATCGGCACCAAGAGTAGTAGCACTACTAGGGCTGGCAAAATCGGCACCAAGAGTAGTAGCACTACTAGGGCTGACAAAATCGGCACCAAGAGTAGTAGCACTACTAGGGCTGACAAAATCGGCACCAAGAGTAGTAGCATTACTAGATCTGACAAAATCGACACCAAGAGTAGTAGCATTACTAGGGCTGACAAAATCGGCACCAAGAGTAGTAGCACTACTAGGTCTGACAAAATCGACACCAAGAGTAGTAGCATTACTAGGACTGACAAAATCGACACCAAGAGTAGTAGCACTACTAGGTCTGACAAAATCGACACCAAGAGTAGTAGCACTACTAGGACTGACAAAATCGACACCAAGAGTAGTGGCACTACTAGGGCTGACAAAATCGACACCAAGAGTAGTAGCACTACTAGGTCTGACAAAATCGACACCAAGAGTAGTGGCACTACTAGGTCTGACAAAATCGACACCAAGAGTAGTAGCACTACTAGGTCTGACAAAATCGACACCAAGAGTAGTAGCACTACTAGGTCTGACAAAATCGGCACCAAGAGTAGTAGCACTACTAGGTCTGACAAAATCGACACCAAGAGTAGTAGCACTACTAGGTCTGACAAAATCGGCACCAAGAGTAGTGGCACTACTAGGTCTGACAAAATCGGCACCAAGAGAAGTAGCACTACTAGGTCTGACAAAATCGACACCAAGAGTAGTAGCACTACTAGGTCTGACAAAATCGACACCAATTGTAGTGGCACTACTAGGTCTGACAAAATCGGCACCAAGAGTAGTAGCACTACTAGGGCTGACAAAATCGACACCAAGAGTAGTAGCATTACTAGGTCTGACAAAATCGGCACCAAGAGTAGTGGCACTACTAGGTCTGACAAAATCGGCACCAAGAGTAGTAGCACTACTAGGGCTGACAAAATCGGCACCAAGAGTAGTAGCATTACTAGGGCTGACAAAATCGACACCAAGAGTAGTAGCACTACTAGGTCTGACAAAATCGACACCAAGAGTAGTATAACTACTAGGTCTGACAAAATCGACACCAAGAGTAGTAGCACTACTAGGGCTGGCAAAATCGACACCAAGAGTAGTAGCACTACTAGGGCTGACAAAATCGACACCAAGAGTAGTAGCATTACTAGGTCTGACAAAATCGACACCAAGAGTAGTAGCACTACTAGGTCTGACAAAATCGGCACCAAGAGTAGTAGCACTACTAGGTCTGACAAAATCGACACCAAGAGTAGTAGCATTACTAGGTCTGACAAAATCGGCACCAAGAGTAGTAGCACTACTAGGTCAGACAAAATCGACACCAAGAGTAGTAGCACTACTAGGACTGACAAAATCGACACCAAGAGTAGTAGCACTACTAGGTCTGACAAAATCGACACCAAGAGTAGTGGCACTACTAGGTCTGACAAAATCGACACCAAGAGTAGTGGCACTACTAGGTCTGACAAAATCGACACCAAGAGTAGTAGCACTACTAGGTCAGACAAAATCGACACCAAGAGTAGTAGCACTACTAGGACTGACAAAATCGACACCAAGAGTAGTGGCACTACTAGGTCTGACAAAATCGACACCAAGAGTAGTAGCATTACTAGGTCTGACAAAATCGACACCAAGAGTAGTGGCACTACTAGGTCTGACAAAATCGACACCAAGAGTAGTAGCACTACTAGGACTGACAAAATCGACACCAAGAGTAGTAGCACTACTAGGTCTGACAAAATCGACACCAAGAGTAGTGGCACTACTAGGTCTGACAAAATCGACACCAAGAGTAGTGGCACTACTAGGTCTGACAAAATCGACACCAAGAGTAGTAGCACTACTAGGTCTGACAAAATCGACACCAAGAGTAGTAGCACTACTAGGACTGACAAAATCGACACCAAGAGTAGTGGCACTACTAGGTCTGACAAAATCGACACCAAGAGTAGTAGCACTACTAGGTCAGACAAAATCGACACCAAGAGTAGTAGCATTACTAGGTCTGACAAAATCGACACCAAGAGTAGTAGCATTACTAGGTCTGACAAAATCGACACCAAGAGTAGTAGCACTACTAGGTCTGACAAAATCGGCACCAAGAGTAGTAGCACTACTAGGGCTGACAAAATCGGCACCAAGAGTAGTAGCACTACTAGGTCTGACAAAATCGACACCAAGAGTAGTAGCATTACTAGGTCTGACAAAATCGACACCAAGAGTAGTAGCACTACTAGGTCTGACAAAATCGGCACCAAGAGTAGTAGCACTACTAGGTCTGACAAAATCGACACCAAGAGTAGTAGCATTACTAGGACTGACAAAATCGACACCAAGAGTAGTAGCATTACTAGGGCTGACAAAATCGACACCAAGAGTAGTAGCATTACTAGGTCTGACAAAATCGACACCAAGAGTAGTAGCACTACTAGGTCTGACAAAATCGACACCAAGAGTAGTAGCATTACTAGGACTGACAAAATCGACACCAAGAGTAGTGGCACTACTAGGTCTGACAAAATCGACACCAAGAGTAGTAGCACTACTAGGGCTGACAAAATCGACACCAAGAGTAGTAGCATTACTAGGGCTGACAAAATCGACACCAAGAGAAGTAGCACTACTAGGGCTGACAAAATCTACACCAAGAGTAGTAGCACTACTAGGTCTGACAAAATCGACACCAAGAGTAGTAGCATTACTAGGACTGACAAAATCGACACCAAGAGTAGTAGCACTACTAGGGCTGACAAAATCGACACCAAGAGTAGTAGCACTACTAGGGCTGACAAAATCGGCACCAAGAGTAGTAGCATTACTAGGTCTGACAAAATCGGCACCAAGAGTAGTAGCACTACTAGGTCTGACAAAATCGACACCAAGAGTAGTAGCATTACTAGGGCTGACAAAATCGACACCAAGAGTAGTAGCATTACTAGGTCTGACAAAATCGACACCAAGAGTAGTAGCACTACTAGGTCTGACAAAATCGACACCAAGAGAAGTAGCACTACTAGGTCTGGCAAAATCGACACCAAGAGTAGTGGCACTACTAGGTCTGACAAAATCGACACCAAGAGAAGTAGCACTACTAGGTCTGACAAAATCGACACCAAGAGTAGTGGCACTACTAGGTCTGACAAAATCGACACCAAGAGTAGTAGCACTACTAGGTCTGACAAAATCGACACCAAGAGTAGTAGCATTACTAGGTCTGACAAAATCGACACCAAGAGTAGTAGCACTACTAGGACTGACAAAATCGACACCAAGAGTAGTAGCACTACTAGGGCTGACAAAATCGACACCAAGAGAAGTAGCACTACTAGGGCTGACAAAATCTACACCAAGAGTAGTAGCACTACTAGGTCTGACAAAATCGACACCAAGAGTAGTAGCACTACTAGGGCTGACAAAATCGGCACCAAGAGTAGTGACACTACTAGGTCTGACAAAATCGGCACCAAGAGTAGTGACACTACTAGGTCTGACAAAATCGGCACCAAGAGTAGTAGCATTACTAGGGCTGACAAAATCGGCACCAAGAGTAGTGGCACTACTAGGGCTGGCAAAATCGACACCAAGAGTAGTAGCATTACTGAGGCTGACAAAATCGGCACCAAGAGTAGTGACACTACTAGGGCTGACAAAATCGGCACCAAGAGTAGTGGCACTACTAGGGCTGGCAAAATCGGCACCAAGAGTAGTGGCATTACTAGATTTGGGAGTTAACATGACCTACACATTACATTGGCGGCCCTCAGCATTCTTTCCTCTAAAACGTTATTCTTATTTTACATAACCTGCATAAAGACTGAATGGAGGCAAATATGGATTCAGAAGTTAATGGAATGGAAGAACCAAGCCACTAAAAGAATAACACTAAAAGTACCACACAAGAAACCCGAGTAGTCATTTCAAGGAGTGTATAATCGCTTCATTGCTTGGTGTTAAGGCAAAACACTTGAATAAGCAGTACATGAAAACATCTGACGGCGCAGTAGAATCGATTTTGTTTTAACGTCACTTCTTTTGTTTCTAGAAACTGAGTTTTGTGTGTTGCCGTGGCAACAGAATGTACGGAAGTGTTACTTATAAAATGTACTACTGCTTCTATGGACGAGTGACCAGCGCTTGTGCTTGTTTGTTTAATTAGAGCCTTTCCTTTCATTTCGTGAAGTGCGGAGATTATAATGGATGCATTAACAACGATAAAAGGAAAAGCAACGTTAAAGAACCTACACTCTAAGGTCTAGAAATGAAAACAACGAAAGAGAAGACATCAAGATGTGTTACTTTTAGAGAAGGCTCGATACCAGTTTTTCTCGATTCTCAATACATCGATAATCGTTACCGCCATTCTACTTCTACAAGTTGTGTCCGTAAAATATGGTCTCCAAGAAGCTGGAGCCGTGAGAAACGCTATTACGTGAGATCCGGCAACACTGTCCTGTAGCTTGGTTTCATCCCTTCAAATCCCCATCACAACGAACCCGTTGCAACCATTAGTCTTGCCTGGGCAGCCGTTTGTGAAGGAGCTACCTATCACTTCCGCCGCCAAGTGCAAGTTGTGTGCAGTGATCCAGTTTTTGAGTGCCAGTTTGATCCAGTTTTTGAAATTCATCGTCAGTTATGCGAAGTCTATGGGCCACAGTGTATGGACGTCAAAAACGTGCGAAAGTGGGTCAGAGAGTTTAAAGACGGACCTACAGACGTCCATGACGAACAGCGCACTGGTCGGCCTTCGGTTTTAGCCGAAACAATTGCAAAAGTGGAGCAAGAAATGCTTAAAGATCGGCGTGTGACAGTTCGCGAGCTGTGAGAACTTATCCCTGAAGTCAGTAAGACTACGATTGACAAGATTTTGATCGAACATTTGCATTATCGCAAGGTGTGTGCGGGGTGAGTCCTCAAAATGCTCACTGAAGACCATAAACGGCAACGCGTTGAAGCGGCCCACCGATTCCTGGAGCCCAATGCAGAACAGGGTGAGGAACTGTTGGATTCAATTGTCACTGGCGATGAAACATGGGTGCACTACACAACACTAGAAACTAAAGAACGTTCTCGTCAGTGGCGGCATTCGAATTCGCTGAAGCCGCGAATGTTCAGACATTTTCTGCCAGCAAAGTGATGGCTAGTGTGTTCTGGGACAGAAACGGTGTATTGTTGTGCGAGTTTATGCCTGCCGGCACAACAATCAACGCCGCTAGCTGCTGTGAGACTTCAAAACATTGCGATGTGTCATTCAAAATCGAAGGAGGGGAAAGCTGACGAAGGGAGTGATTTTCCATCACGACAACGCTCGTCCCCATACTGCACATGCAACTGCTGATCTCCTGGCCCAGTTCGGATAGCACATCCTCACCCATCCCCCCTACAGTCCAGACTTAGAACCTAGTGATTATCATCTGTTTCCTGAGTTGAAGTTACACCTGGCTGGAACACATTTCCAGACCGACGATGGTTTTTTTTTTAATATATTTATTAGATCGGTCAGCAATAATATATGCTTTACAGATCTGAGAGAACAGATACAAAATAATCACAGAGTAATAACTATGTATAGGTAGGACAATGTGCCTCCTCTGAACTAAAACAAATGTGTTATTGCACTAATACAAATGTGACACTGAACTAATAAAATGGTATACATATTTCCATAGTGAGAATTTACATAGTAGAACAGAAGAATAGAAAAGATAAATTGAAACAGTAGATTATTCAGAAGTGGAAGCAGGTCCTGTGGTAGTCGTCGCTTCAGTCGCGTTGGCCGGCGACTTCGGACGCCTATGTTATACGTCACAGCTCCTGGGACGTGGCGTAGATTGTAGAAGAAGCGTCGAGCAGTCTGTCGGATGAAATGGTGGAGAGGAAGAAGTCCCAGCTCGTGATGCAGCTGCTGGTTGCGGACAAACCAAGTAGCATTGGTGGCAATTCGCAAGAATCGACTCTGGATGACCTGTAGACGCCTCAGGTGACAAGTACTGGCAGCCACCTAGACTTGGCAGGCATAAGTAATAAGAGGCCGAACCAGAGATTTGTATAGGAGCAGTGAAGATTCTAAAACAAGTGAAGTATGTTTGTGAAATAATGGAGACAGTTGTGAAAGACGAGCGGTTGCCAGGGTAATGGTGCGGTCAATATGAGGCTTCCACGTAAGCCGAGTGTCCAGTAACACTCCAAGGTACTTGACTGGTGTAGGTGAAGGGAGCCAAGGCACATGATCAGTCAGAAGGCGTATAGGCGGAGGGGGATTATAGCGGCGTAAAGTAAAAATCTTGGCTTCAGTAAAAATCTTGGCTTCAGTTAAAAATCTTGGCTTCAGTTAAAAATCTTGGCTTCAGTTAAAAATCTTGGCTTCAGTTAAAAATCCTGGCTTCAGTTAAAAATCTTGGCTTCAGTTAAAAATCTTGGCTTCAGTTAAAAATCTTGGCTTCAGTTAAAAATCTTGGCTTCAGTTAAAAATCTTGGCTTCAGTTAAAAATCTTGGCTTCAGTTAAAAATCTTGGCTTCAGTTAAAAATCTTGGCTTCAGTTAAAAATCTTGGCTTCAGTTAAAAATCTTGGCTTCAGTTAAAAATCTTGGCTTCAGTTAAAAATCTTGGCTTCAGTTAAAAATCCTGGCTTCAGTTAAAAATCTTGGCTTCAGTTAAAAATCTTGGCTTCAGTTAAAAATCTTGGCTTCAGTTAAAAATCCTGGCTTCAGTTAAAAATCTTGGCTTCAGTTAAAAATCTTGGCTTCAGTTAAAAATCTTGGCTTCAGTTAAAAATCTTGGCTTCAGTTAAAAATCTTGGCTTCAGTTAAAAATCTTGGCTTCAGTTAAAAATCTTGGCTTCAGTTAAAAATCTTGGCTTCAGTTAAAAATCTTGGCTTCAGCGACGATGATTTGAAAAACGAGGTTGAGCGGTACCTGCACAACTTGGCGGGAGAGTGCTATGACAAGGGTATACAAAAACTGCCACAGCGCATGCAAAAGTTCATCGATCGCAATGATGATTACGTTGAAAGATAGCTGTAAGTTCCGCCTTTCCATCAATGCAACATTTCATTGACAATAAACATGTTTTCTATATTAAATAAAATTGGAGATTGTTCTGCTATGAGGATTATATTAGGAGCATATCGTACCAGTCCGGTCTCTAGCCTACTGATAGAACCCAATCAACCACCGTTAAACACCAGGAGAATGCAATTAAGCATAAAATATGGAATCAAAATAGCAGCAAGACCTCATTCAAGTATCCATTCATATGTTTTCCCAATACAAAAAGCAACCAGACCTGTCATACAAAAAAGCACTCCTTACCTTTCTATCAACGACTTGCTAAATACTTAAATACCAACAGCATAAAGATCCCTCCCATAATAACCAGGGACTTTCATGAAGGACCATTCTGGAAACTGAAAATTCCCAAGACATACCGACCTAACATTTCACCAGAAATGGAATACCGCTGCAATTGTTTACCAAACACTATTTTATGAAATGTGCAACAATTTCCCCAATTATCGATTTACGAGGGCTATCCAGAAAGTAGATTACGTTTTGGAATAAAAAGTAAACAAAGTATAGGAAACAAATTTTATTATATACAGATGAAAGCCACACTCAAATACTACTTTTCGACATAGTCACCATTCAAATTAAGGCATTTATCGTAGCGATGTACGAGCTTGGAAATTCCTTCGTCGAAAAATTCGGCCGCCTGCGCCTTCAACCACTTCGTTACCTCTTCTTGCAGCTGTGCGTCGTCATCAAAACGCTGCATAGCCAGCCAGTTCTTCATTGCTGGGAATAGGTGGAAGTCGCTCGGTGCCAGGTCGGGACTGTACGGCGGATGAGGAAACAACTCCCACTTAAAAGATTCAAGAACTTCACGAGTGACATTTGCCGTGTGGGGCCGGGCGTTGTCGTGAATCAACAAGATCTTAGAGCTCAACATTCCTCTGTGCTTGTTTTGAATGGCTCTTCTGAGTTTTTGGAGAGTTTGGCAACACCTTTGAGAGTTTATTGTAGTGCCTCTTTCCAGGAAGTCCCCCAAAATCACACCTTTTCTGTCCCAAAAAACAGTCGCCATCATCTTCCTTGCCGACATTGTTTGCATGCATTTCTTGGGTTTTTGGGGAGAACTTGTGTGCCCCCACTGCATTGATTGCAATTTCGTTTCACAGTTCACGTGTTTCACCCATGTTTCGTCACCAGTAACGATGCGATCGAGTAAAGAGTCACCATCCTTATGGTAAACGTCCAAAAAGTTCAACGCTGCAGCCATTCGCTGATTTTTGTGGTCCTCTGTCAAGATTTTTGGAATCCATCTTGCACAAAACTTGTGGTAACCAAGCTTTTCGCTGATGATTTCGTGCAACAAACTTCGCGAAATTTGTGGAAAACTCAAAGAAAGTTCCGTTATTGTGAACCTTCGATTTTCACGGACTATAACATCGACTTTTTCGACAAGTTCGGCAGTCACTATGCTGAGTCTCCCACTTCGATCTTCGTCGTGAACATTGGTTCGGCCATTTTTAAATCTGATGACCCACTGACGCACTCCACCTTCAGTGATAATGTTGTCCCCATAGACTTCACAAAGCTGCCGATAGATTTCTATCGGTTTACAGTTTTTTGCAGTCAGAAACCTTATTACTGCACGCACCTCGCAGCTCGCGGGATTTTGAATTAACGCAGACATTTCAAACCGTCACAGTATCTGAACGGAGCACAGCACGAACCTCACTAGCACGGTTAGATGCCGACTGAGCTGCGCAACGCTCTGACCGCAAGATGGCCGCGCTAGCCCCGCCCCTAGCGGAAACAGACGAAAACGTAATCTACTTTCTGGATAGCCCTCGTATTTACACTGGTGGATCAAAAACGGATCATGGTACTGGATGTGCAATAACAACTCCTGATAAAATTCTACAGCAGCGGTTACCTGACTATTATTCCACCTACAGTTCTGAACTATACGCCATTTATCAAGCACTTACATACTGAAGGCACACCACAACTGCTCTGACTCCCTGAGTACCTTGCAGAGCATGAAGAACTACACAACAGACAAATTAGTTCAGGACACACAGATACTATTCAGTAACATCACCGACGCTGGTAAAGACGTGGTTTTCATTTGGATCCCTTCCCATCAAGGAATAACAGGGAATGAAAGAGCGGACGAAGCTGCAACAAACGAACGTCCAAATTCCATATTCAGATATTATAAATCATGTCTCCAAAATACCAGTACAAAAATGGAAATCTGAATGGAATCTACAACAACCGGGAAAACTACACCAAGTACGAAAAGGATCCACCGCTCTTCACCCAACCAAGTTACTTAATAGAAAGGAACAAGTCATTCTCACCCATCTACGAATTGGTCACTCCAGCCTCACTCATCTTCTCTCAAGACAGCCGCAGCCTACGTATAAAGAACGTAATAAAAACCTTACCATTTACTACCTTCTCATAGAATGCAATGAATACAAGAGAAACAAAACACGGAATCCCACAGGACATATCCATACTGTTAAACAGTTTCAAATTAAGACGCAATCTGTTTACCTATCTAAAGGATATAGACATCTGGAAATTAATATAAATTATGTGCAATATACTTTAATCAATTGTATTTCATAATCTACGTAACGGTGTTAAAGTAATACAATTTTTGTTTTGCAAAATAGTGTTGTTAACTTATATATTTTCTTGTCTTTGTTTTCAGTTATCTGTATTTAATGTAAATTGCTTTCATAATTAATGTTATTAATGTGTATATTTTATATGTTTGATTGTTATCCTGTATATTGAATGTAAATTTTTATATATGTTACTAATTGTATTATTTTGTAAAAATGGTCGCGATATGACCCAGGAAGTTAAAGCGATCTTAAATAAATTTAAAAAAAAATTGGAGGCCTTATTTTACAGACAGCCTCGTAAAATGTGAGGTTATTACGTTTATAAGAATCGAAACATTTGCCTACTTTTCTCTCTCTCCGAAATTAGCTCACACAGAGCAGTGATCAGAAAACTACTTACAGTACTGTACTTCAAGGAGGGGTTTATCGTACGTATGCAAATAAAACAAAACGTCCATTAACTTCGCTAAGCCATTCAACAGCTTGGCCAGCGTGTCTGCCGCACGTTCAAGAAGTCCCGAGTTCGAATCTCGGTTAGTACGAGTTGTACCGGGGCTTTCCCTTATCCTGAAAGACGAATGTCGGGTAGCTCTAAGCTCCTTGGACCCTGGGATTATTTGAGCATCATTTCACCCATTCATCGTTCGATATGACGTTGGAGGACGTAAATTAAAAAAGATCAACAGCTTAACTGCTTTCTGTCCCAATATGTCTGTCTCTGTCTCTTTTCCCACCCAGAAGTTTACAGCAGGATTAAACCTACTTGAGATAGATTATAGAGTCCTATGTACTCTACAGTGTTGCCATCTATGTCACGCATTCTCAAGGGGTGCACGTGTATTTAAAAAAAACAGAAGTTAGTATCCGATCCCAGTCCTGAAAAATAGTTTACCTCGTATTATTCTTGCTAATTCATTTTTTTTAACCGTCGTTAACATCTGAAGTCAGATCCAGTACTTTGAAACAATTGCACATCGGCGCAGTGTCGTTCATTCGCTGGTTGGGTTTCTTTACGTCGGATTTTCTTAACAAACAGTAAATTTACTGCAGTGTAACAGTCACTTAGCCTCACAATCACGTTAAACGGCTGAAACCTTACAGAAACAGAAATCTTGTTTGCACGGAATCGATGTCAGAGAGCGTTTGCAGATAAATTCGCGTCACGCAAGCTAACTAGCAGTTTTATGTGTTTCAGCTCATTAGTATGAGTAACACGTGCGTCGCAACTGGCAGTCTGTGCCTTCACATCTAACCCTCTCCCCCCGAGCTGAG
>CM060960.1:10908945-10921445 GCA_030765055.1 Mantis religiosa | reverse complement strand
GACCAGAGATGTGTAAAGAAAAAGGGAGGATTCATAACCAAGTGAGGTGCGTCTGTTGAGAAAAGGGTACAGTTTTGATAGCCTGGCAGACGCAAGTGTAACAGACCAACAGATGTGGGCGTTCCAAGTAAGTCGAGTGTCTAGTAGCACCCCAAGATATTTCACTGGTTGGTAACTATGAGAGGTGTTCCCCGAGCAGCTGTAGTGAAGGAGGATCCCTATAAGGACGTAAAGAGAAGATCTTAACCTCTGTCTTGTTAGTGTTGAGTGTTGTGCCAGTTAGAGAACCTAGTAAGGACTAAGATACAATGAAGCACAGATTTAATATAATTTTGAGTTGAACTAGTACTCCATGCTCCATATATTGCTAGTGTTTACCTACAACATGTTTCGTTAGAACTTTTCTAACATCCTCAGCTAAAAAGTGTTCAGGGTCCAACTGCATTAACCACATGGAAAAAGATATTCATAAAGAAATATGAAAGAAAATTCTTCAATTTTGGCACCACTTTTGAAGAGAACCTAAACTTCATCAAGATACCAATTGAGATGTTCCTATCGCCTACAAGGAGTTAACCAAATCTAAATTCAACATCGACGTTAGCTGAAAATGTTAGAAAGGTCTAATGAAATATGTTCTAGGTGAACACTAGCAATATATGGAGCATGAAGTACTAGTTTGACTCAAAATTATATTAAAATATAAATTCCAGTATGTAAGGACTATGATACAATGAAGCAAAATTAATATAATTTTGAGTTGAACTAGTACTCAATGCTCCACTTATTGCTAGTATTTACCTAGAATGCGTTTCATTAGGATCTTCCTAACACCATCAGCTGTTGTCAGCTAATGGACATTGGTTTGGTGAACTCAATGGAGGCGACAGGTGCATCTCTGTCGGTATCTTGATGAACTTGAAGTTTGGGTTTTCTTCAAAGATAGTGTCAAAATTAAACAATTTTCTTTCATAGTTCTTTATTAAGACTTTCCCACATGGTTAATGCAGCTGGACCTTGGACACTTTTTAATAAGTGAATTTCTCATTCTATATCATGATTCTCATTCCAAAAATGGTACGCTACCGCCAATTTATCTATTTCTTTGTTCCTGATGTTCCTAAAATGCTCTTAAGGAAGGAAACAGACAGAAAATTTCATAAAAGCAGATGGATATAACCCAAGACAACACAGGCATGCTGTTATCAACAGTTTAACTTACAGGCTTGTTAATGTACCTTTAAACAAAATGGAATATATCAAAGAGTACAATAATATTATTCACATTGCAGAATACAATGGATTCAGTGCTGAATTGGTCAAAAAGAAAATTGATAAATTCAAAAGATAACAAAGATGCAAACAAGTAACTACTCTTTCCCCAATTAACAATGAAACTTCATACAGAAAATTTACATATCATCCCAGAGCTACACACCTTTTCTAAAAAGTCTTCAAAGAGCACAGTATTACTTTGGCCCCACAGAAGAAACTTAGTGTACAACACCTTTTGAAATCACATAATACAAAGGAGATACAGACATAAAATCAGGTGTGTACCGGATAAATTGCAAGGGCTGTGACAACTTTTACATTGGAAAAACAAAAAGGAACTTGAACATTAGGCTTAAAGAGCATTTTAGAAACATCAGAAACAAAGAAATAGATAAATCAGCGGTAGCGTACCATTTTTGGAATGAGAATCATGATATAGAACGAAAAATCCACTTATTAAAAAGTGTCCAAGGTCCAGCTGCATTAAACCACGTGGGAAAAAATCTTCATAAAGAAATATGAAAGAAAATTGTTTAATTTCGACACTACCTTTGAAGAAAACCCAAACTTCACGTTCATCAAGATACCGACAGAGATGCACCTATCACCTACAATGAGTTCACCAAACCAACGTCTATTAGTCGACAACAGCTGATATTAGGAAGATCCTAATAAAACACGTTCTAGGTAAATACTAGCAATAAGTGGAGCATTGAGTACTAGTACAAAATTGAATCGAGAATATATTGACACATTGCTTCACTCACCTGTTTATTCACAGGACATGTTTCAAGAGCTCTTGCTCTTATCCTCAGCTGATACTCGACTAGTGCAAGTTGTAGTGGTTTCTTCTTTCTCCGTATTGTCAATAGATGGCGTGATGTACTTGTCAAAGATGTCCGGTGGTGGAGTTTCAAAATTCATGACTCTATGACGATTTTTGTTAATGAAGATTTTTTCCCATACGGAAAGGTCTATGGGGTGATTAACGTATTTTATTAGAGATGTTTCCAAATTGATGTCATGTCTAGTATTCAAAAAATGAAAAGCCACTGCTGATTTTTCTGTTTCACCATTTTTAATGTTTCTCATATGTTCTTTAGTTCTGATGTTAATATTTCTTGTTGTTTTTCCTATATAAATTTTAGGGCAAGTTTCACATTTGATCTCATAGATTCCTGGTTTTTCTTTGGTAGTGATTGAATTTTTGGGAGGGCCTTTTAACAAATTTCTGATATTAAACCTATTTTGAGGTGCAAGAGTTATGTTGTGTTTTGAGAAGATTTTTTGGAATTTGTTATAGGCTGATGGGTGGAAGGTGAATTTTTTAAAAAGTTTTTTCTCTTTTTCTCCTGTAGGTTCTAGGGTGGTGGTTTCTTTTATTTTCTTAGCTTTGTTGAGTCTGTTAACAGTTTTGTCTATTAAATTTGGGTTGAAACCGTTGGATATAGCTACTTTTTTTATGTGTAGGTATTCTTCTTGATAATCTTCTCTGTTTAGTGGAAAGTTGATCATCCGAAAGATTAAACTGTTGAAAATGGCATGTTGGTGTTGTTTTGGGTTGAAACTGTTGTTCTTAATGTAATTATCTGTGTGTGTCGGTTTCCTGTAGATACCAAAAGTGAGTTTGTTGTTCATTTTTTTGATTTTGATGTCCAAAAAGGGGAGCACACCATCCTCTTCTGTTTCCAATGTAAATTTTATAGCTGGATTTTGTATATTCAAAAGTTTAAGACCATCTTGTATGAGTTTTTTAGGTACTATTGCAAAAATGTCGTCAACATAGCGATACCACACTTTGAAATAATTTGGAAAAGCTTTTGTGATATGTGTTTCAAAAGCACTCATGAATAAATCTGCCAAGAAGGGAGACAATGGGTTGCCCATAGCTAGGCCCGTTTTTTGTTTATAGATTTGTCCATTAAAGCTGAAAAAATTTTGATTGATACAAATTTCTGTAAGTTGTGAAAGTTCTTCTATTTCTTCAGGTGTTATTTGTATTGATTCCAGCCATTTTTTGAGAAGTGGAATAAGCTCATTGGTAGGTATACTTGGATATAAAGAAATGACGTCAAAGGAAACTAAAGCATCTGTAGAGTTGATCTTTGTGTCCTTCAGGAGATTTAACAATTCAAACGAGTTTTTGATACTTAAATTTTCAAATTTTGTGAAGGATCTGAAGATTTGAACCAGCCATTTTGATAGTTGGTAAGTGGGTGCATCAATGTTATTAATTATTGGTCTGAGGGTAATTTCAGGTTTATGTATTTTGGGTAAACCATATATGTATGGTGTTTTTGGACTGTCTATTTTGTTGTTCAATTTATCTCTTTTAGTCATGATTTTACTGTTTTTAATTGCTAATTCCACAGATTTGCATGCTTTCTTTAATGGATTGTTTTCTAGTTTAACAAATTCTTTTCCGTTTAAAAGGTTGTCCATTTTTTTGCGATAGTCTTCTTCGTCCAATATTACTATTTTGTTACCCTTGTCTGCTTTTGTGTAGATTACCGTTAAAACATTAAAAATGGTGAAACAGAAAAATCAGCAGTGGCTTTTCATTTTTTGAATACTAGACATGACATCAATTTGGAAACATCTCTAATAAAATACGTTAATCACCCCATAGACCTTTCCGTATGGGAAAAAATCTTCATTAACAAAAATCGTCATAGAGTCATGAATTTTGAAACTCCACCACCGGACATCTTTGACAAGTACATCACGCCATCTATTGACAATACGGAGAAAGAAGAAACCACTACAACTTGCACTAGTCGAGTATCAGCTGAGGATAAGAGCAAGAGCTCTTGAAACATGTCCTGTGAATAAACAGGTGAGTGAAGCAATGTGTCAATATATTCTCGATTCAATTTTGTACTAGTTTGTGCTTCACTGTCCCTACGCTTCTTTCAAGTTTATACTTTCATTGAGTACTAGTTCGACTCAAAATTATATTAACAAATAAATGTTTGTTTTCACACCACAATATTATAATATTGCCTTTTGGTTTTCTCTATACTATTATAATGTGGCACAAATTTCAGTTTTATAGAAAATATTGACACCTTAGGTTATTTACAAAATGAATACACAATGAAACTTAGTAAAACTTTTATTGAAAAATAAAACAAATTACAAGAATGGCTTCTGGTATAGGAGTACATAGCAAAATGAGACTAATCAGTACAGAGTAATATAATATGAAAATGTCTTACTGAATAGCATTGTGCTGTAAACATGCTATTTTGAATGTAAAATATGAATATAGGCTTAGAAAATATTGACAGCGCAGAAAATTACTTGTTTACTGAACTTAATATGCAGTAATGAAATTGCAAATTGCCTTTTAAATGTTTTTCACAATTTCTTAGTACACAGCAACCAAATTCCAGGCTTGACAGGGTGCTTATTTTCCACTTTTTCAATCTTTGCAACTTTTCCAATAGATCTTTGAAGTTCTAAGGGAAGTTTTGGATTATGAGGTAAGATCTCATGGGTTCCATGGTTTCATCAGAAAAAGTTGTCTGGGCAAAGAATTGTTTGTATATACTAGTCTGTCTATTTATATAAGCAATATTCATCACTGAATAAAATAAGATAATATTGACTAAATAAATAGTATTGTAAAAGTGTAATAGTGTATAGTTTATGATTTACTATTGTAATTAGGTTATTTTAGAACTTGTTTATGTAGATATTAAACTATGTTTTTTTTATTTATTTATTTATCTGCCGTAGGGGTCAACCAGACTCATGGCATCGTCAAAAATACAGTTTATGTACAATAATTTTCAAAAATATAAATATGAATTACAATATAGTTGAAAATATTACAATATTATTTCTGTTTGCACATATTTAACTTTAAGATGCTTTGAATATGTTTTGTGTTCTTTTAAGCAGATAATGAATGAATTAAATGGACTGCAGGTCTTGCTCAAGTTAACTGAGCACTACATGACAGAGCATTGAGGTGTTAGTGGCATAGTACTGTATTCACTTGTTATTCTGTTTACTAGAACATCAAACTATTAGTAACCTTGCGTATAATAAGTGACAAGCACTTGGGAGCTGTGTGTTCGATATGAAAAATTAGCCAATTAATTCTTATACAAAAATGTAAATTACCATTGCAGTCGCTTGACACAAAGGTATTTTGATTCCTTCTTTTTTCTCCTTTTTACAATATTCAGTCATGTTATACATAATTTCTCATGCCTGCTGATGTATGACACGTTTCTGTAATTACACAGAGTGTACATACATTGCCTCGCTGTGTATGCGTACAAGGCTTACATAAACAACGCTGTTGCCGTTGTTATACATTCCTTCAACTATACCTCTACACTGTGCCATGTAGTTTAGAGTTCAGACTTTTAGTTCGTCTACACATGAATTTGTATCTGTTATTGTCACTCCCTGGTAAGACAGCAGAAGTAGTGTTTTCTTGAACCCAACTCCTAAAAATAAAAGAAGCTTAGAGTCATAAAAATACTTTCACATTAATTTTACTACTATAACAGAAAATATAATAGCTTTATGAATAATAAACAAACTGAATAATATGTACTTATTTTTATTTTGCTACAATGTGCAAGTTATAACATTGTTTTTGTTCTATGCATTTTCAAAATGCACAAAATACAAGTCACAGCTTTACAAAATATGTTATTCGTTAATAAAATATGTACTGTATTTAACTAAGGAGTTTATGACCTTGCGGTTGACACAAGTGTACCTGAGATAGCTCTCTATTGTTTATTCCTCTCACTTTAGGATTTCACACCCTTCTTCGGAAGTAACTTATCCTTTCTTTTCTGGGACAGTAATATTTAAATTTAAAGGGAGTCGATTAATGACACTAAACAACACTTACTTTTAAATTTTCCCGGAACATATTTCAGAGACTTTGCCTCCATTGCCAACCGGACATTGACTGGTTCTCATTGGTGTAGCTTGTAATATTTGTATTTGTATTTTCCACTTTTCAAGTTGTAATAATATTTATGGCTAGACTAGGTAGTTTTATAACTATAGTTTATTATTTTAATTTTAAAAATATGTTGTGTTTATAAAATTAATTACATCATGAGGGGTTCAAAGTTATTTTTATTGATTATACAAGGGTCTTATCCCCACACTTGCACTCCAAATTTTTTATTTTTGTGAGAAAGAATGCTAAAATTAAATTTCCTATAAAAATGAGACCCAAATAATCCTATTTGTATAATAAAGTGTGAGAGCTTTTCATCATGAAACAGGATATCTAGCACCAATACATCTGAAAGTAATTGATCATCCTCAATAGTAGAACTGTAAATGGATGTACTGATAAGATTACAATAGAAACCTACATACTTATCATAGGTCTCCTCTGGTGGCGGTTTGAGGAGACCTATGACAAAATATCGCCAGCTACACCACTGAGAACCAGTCGATATCCTGTTGATGATGGAGGCAAAGTCTCTGAAACATGTTCCAGGAAAATTTAAAAGTAAGTGTTGTTTAGTGTCATTAATCGACTCCCTTTAAATTTAATTTATTACAACAACACTGTTTTCAACACTTCCAAGAAAGGAATTGCAATAATATTTAGTTATTTATTTCACTGTCTGATCATTGTATATCAAAATACATCAATAATACATAGTTAAAAAATGAATGAATTCCTGTATTTTCTTTAAGTGAAACATAGGACCTGCTGAACTACATAACCTCGAGATCCGAAGGCAACAGGTTAAGCATCAGAGGTTTCCTCATCAGAGAGATTCCGAGATGAGTGATCAGCCTATCGCCGGAAGTGAAAGTATGAGAGAGATAAGGTGATAGGAAAGATGATGATGGAGCAATCGATGGAGTTCTGGCAGGGGAAATCAGAGGACTTGTAGAAAACCCATCCCAGCGCCATGTTGTCCACCACAAATCTCACTTTGCGATCTCCTTGGCGAGAGCCAAGCGGCTAACCACTCAGCCATGGCATGGCCAATTAAATAATACACTAATGATTAAAAGAATACAACCTTTGCAATGTTTGTACTTAACTTTATAAGGATTTATTTTTCTACAAAAGTTAACAAATAAATACAAAAAAAAAAAAATTTAGAAATATTACACAAAGTAGCATCAGTAATCATTATGTTACCACACCAAATGAAACAATTATGATTATATTTACAGTAAGTAAATCTTATAATAAACTGTGTTGCAGAGAGTAAATTGCAACTACCAATGTTACTCTGTTTGCATGGTATCATGAATTTCATCACTTCACTCCACAATAGCACATTTATGACCAAAGTAAAATAAGATTTTAGGTACTTCTTTTGGAATCATTCATTAGATCCTCCTATCTGCATTAAAAGAAATCTTGAGTTGAATGAGAGTATCTTTGCTATGAAAATGAGCAAAATACTAAATCTTGGACAATGCCCAACTGAAGATCATCTGTAGAACAGGCATGCATTGTTTAAAAGAACCCTTGTAGTGGTAAATAACTTACATTGCTGTCTTTGCTATCACACCAATCAGCTTTCAGACAAAGGGGGTTTGTAACGTCAATTGAACTGCAGTTGCAGTAAAGTTTCTGCTTCCAGATGGTCACTGCATCAATAGAATACTCATACTGGTGCAGCACTTTTAAGTATACCCTCATTATGACCAAATTATGTGACATACAAACTCCATAAAATAAATAAATGTGATTCAAGGTTATAAACTCAACTACAGGGCAAATCAGATTTATAACGTTAAAGTTTTTCACTCATTGTTGTTTTAAAAAATGATCATTTCTGGGTTAAGGATACTATATTCATTTAGCAGAAAAATTTATTATTACTTGCCTTCCAAACTTGTGGAAGAACCTATTTCCTAGTTAAAAAAAACATATTTAGAAAAGTTTAACTGAGTAGAAATAGTACAGTAGAGCACAGCAAAGTAGATAAAACAATAAAATCCTTAAAAAGCAAGAATTCGTCAGGTTAGAATATTAAAACTATTTGCTGACAAGATGAGCAGACATTTAAGTTATATATGTAACCTCTTGTTTTTAATGGATGAAGTTAACACAGACTCTGCAACACCAGAGAAAACCATTTATTTTTGGATTGTTTGAGCACAGATTACGCTTGCTATGGCTGCCCAATTAAAGTCATCACTACTGACAAAATCTGTGATATGGTAATGTAAGACCACCAAATAAAAATTCATAAGATTGCTGAGACTGTAGGTATTGCAACTGAGTGAGTTCACAATATCCTGCACACAGAACTGGCCATGAAGAAGTTATGTGTGCTCACAGTTGACTGAAAGCACATCTAGCACATCATTTTAACACAATGTCTGTCACAAGAAGTTGTGGCTGTTCATAAAACTGGATCCATCATTGCATGCAAAGAATTAAAAGAGCAGTGACTACAATGGTTAAAGGCTGGTAAAAGTGCACTGAAGAAGGCAAAGATCATTTTGTCAGCTGACAACGTCGTTTTTTGGGATTTCCAAGGAATAATACTTATAAATTGCTTGAAAACAGGCAGATTCATAACTGGATCTCTAAAGCAGGCCATATAATTTGCTCATAAACTCTGTTAAATTTAATAAGTCTTTGAAAACCTATGCATATGTGGATATTTTGAAATTTTACTGTATCTATTTTTATAGTTAAAACAGTCACATCAGCCATGTATTAATAAGAAAAAGGGACAATAAGTCTATGTCTTTACAGAACTTTGGTATTTAGTTGCATAATCTGCTAGTTTAAGAAAATAATAACTAGTACACTTAGATTTATAAAATTGTGGAGAAATTGATAAATAAGGAGGGGGACAGTAGTTAAAATTATATGGCTACCTGAAACCAGGGCCTGTGTGCCTTGAGCAATTTATACAAGTACTTTGTTTTTATCTCTGCTTCATGAAAACATGAAGATCCCTTCATCCCATGAGGTCATTTGGGTGGTTTTGCGTGGAGCAATTACTCATTGGTAGTGATGTTCATTCAGTGTCGAGGCATGACTTTCAAAGCGAGGGAAGCTCCAAATAATAATTTTCATTAAAATAAGAGAGAATAATGACTCAAAGAACTAAGGCTACTCTTCAGTACTCTTTCTGTTGTACAGTCACACGTAGGTCCAGTGGCGAGGCGTGATTTTCAAAGTGAGGGAAGCTTCAAATAATAATTTTCACTAAAATAAGAGGGAATAATGACTCAAAGAACTAAGGCTACTCTTTAGTACTCTTTCTATTGTACAGTCACACGTAGGTGCAGTGGCGAGGCGTGATTTTCAAAGTGAGGGAAGCTCCAAATAATAATTTTCATTAAAATAATTGAGAATAATGACTCAAAGAACTAAGGCTACTCTTCACTACTCTTTCTATTGTACAGTCACACGTAGGTCCAGTAGCGAGGCGTGACTTCCAAAGCGAGGGAAGCTCCAAATAATTTTTATTAAAATAAGAGAGAATAATGACTCAAATAACTAAGAATACTATTAAATACTCAATTTTACGGTCACATGTAGGTCCTTCTTGCTTTGCAAGACTGCTCACACTACAAGCAGACATATTCTCGCTTCCCCTCTCCACTCAGACGTTCCAATTTTTCCTACAGCTGTCCCACACCACGTGAACTAAATGGAGAACACACTTTTGCTAATAACTTAAAATTTCACAAGAATTTCCTATTTGCCACCACTAAATACCAATCTAGGTAAAATACTATTGCTATTGAAGTATACTTACAGCTGTATTTAAAGCGCCACATAAAACAAAATACACACACAAAAAAAATTCTTTACACGCTATACAGACTTCACTTGACAAAATCTGTCAGTGCTTCCTGACTATTGAAGAGTCGCCATTGTTTCCGGAAACCTACGGAGCATGGTATTCAAGATTACGAACGCGTAAATGCAGTATTGAATGAGCTCGCGGAACTGGTCACTCGAGTCTAAGCAACTGTCAAACTGTCGGCAGCACCGCGGACGTTCACGAATAAATTTTGAAAATATAACCAGAGCAAATAAAATTTTGTTTGGCATGAAGTTTTTGGTTTTCTTCTCGTTTTCCTGAAAGCGGCTCTTCCAGCGCTTCGCCATTGATTGCATCACATAATTGAGCACCATTTCAAACATTTCTTAAATTTGTCTTCGGAATATACATTCATGGTTTAGCCGCCACTGCACAGGCGATATATCTATTGCCTTTGGAAAAATGTTTTTTAAACTATAAGAGCAAAACAAAATAACAAAACAATAATTGCTTCTTCATTTAATATGTTTAAACATCTAATGTGGCAACAATGAGTAGATATCTTTTAATTTAAAATGTAGGTACTAACAGAAGATATAAGAGGTTATAATTTGACCATCTATGTGCAAGGCCGACTCTACACGGCCTTGATCTATGTGTATAATTATTAATCTGTGAGCAAGAACGAGGCTAAAGTATATGTTCTGTGCTTAAACATAACTAAAAACAAAAGAAGTCTAGAAAACCTCTGTTCTCTTGTCTTCCATCGCAGCACATTCCAACGTGCAACGCTATGCAAAAATGCCGAATTCCACGAAGCCAAGGGTTTTGCCGCCAGCAGTGACGGCATTTGTATTGAATGGATCTCGTGGACCGGAAGTCCTTGACTACAGAAGTAATTTAAACGTGAGTGAGTCACGTAATACAGGTGTTGCTCACTGTACATGCTTTCTCCTGATCAGTCCTGTACAACATGTCGCCGCGTATCTACACCATTCCGATGCCAGATGACACGTCTAAAGAGCAGCAGGTAAGACATTTCAATGGAACAATTCAAGTTTCACGTTAAATTCAATGCGTATTTACTTCGATTTGGACACACAAGTTTACATAATAAATTCAAGTTGCTCGACTGGGATTACTTCGACAAACAGCGAAAGTAACCTGTTAAAATTTAATTAATCAAGCCTTCGCGGGTGGCCAGCCGTGTCAGGTTTATGGATGTCGAGCTTTCCGCCATTCCATGGCCTTCTTCAATTCAGATTAATAATGCTCGCCACGAAAGCTTCAAGTCTTACACTGTTAAAACTTATACTCTGTGTAAAGGCAGAAGTTTCGAGCAACAAGGAGGGACTGTGGGGTCTCTGGGACCGCTTAATTAAAGGAAAACTATGACGTGTACTTCACTTAAGGTTATCAAACGATAATTATCATATAGTAGACTATATTTCTAATTACATCTAACTCGAAAAGAAAAACAAAAACAGACCTAGGTATTCCAATTTTTACATATAGCTTGGTATAGGTAGGTATTGCCAAACAATTTGGCATCTGGGGTTTTCAAATGGCAAACTAAGGAGTGTCACTTGATCTTTTATGATGCCTCCAATTCACCTGACACTCGCTGCTCGTTCAGCTGCAGCAGTAGCTGGATAAACTCAGCGTGTGCAGAAAGCTGATCCCCTGACACTGTCACACTCATCGCTATCGGTTTTATGTCTGACATTTCACCATCACTATCACCAACAATAAACAGGCACTCTTATAAACGTTTCACTTCACTTCTAAATAAAAACTTCTGTAAAACAAATACGTGCTTGTTATGCTATTTACAATAATTAATTGAGTATCCTCACTAACCGGGCAGGTTAATAATTACTTATTTCCGGTGCTTAATGGAGGGTGAGAGGTGCGAGATCCAAGACAATATTTACAACCATGTTGCTTTAGGCTCGTCCACCAGTTCCAAAGAATTTTTCACTTGCCAAATTGTGACTAATTGCCACTAGTCCGGAGAGGGGATTAGTTCAATAAATTCTACTAATAATACCTACAATAAATGTTTAAATGAATATCAAACTAAATAAATTAAATAGAATCTATTATAGATATATAGCACAAACTATTAAAAACTATATGAAAAAAAAACGTGAAAATTAAATTACAGAGAACAGCATATTATATGGAGCAGTAACGTGGATAATGTTAGGTAAACATAAAAGTAGATAACTTTCTCGTAAATGAAGTATTAGAGAAAAAGTGAGTGGAAAATAAGAAATATGAGAACTACAACGATTATAAAATATTATATATAGACTTGCTAATGGAGAAGATGGAGAAAAATTTATATTGGTATGGTCACTCAAATCAGAATGATCAGCGTGAAGGAAAACCTGAGGGATATAGAAGACTGAGAAAGAAGTGGGAACGAGAGATTATGTAATAAGAGACAGGGATAAAACTGAATGGTCCACCGAG
>CM060960.1:10818945-10903945 GCA_030765055.1 Mantis religiosa | reverse complement strand
CCATCACTTAAAGTCTACTGCCCTCCCATATTTCCTTGTGCCTTCAGTTTTTATCTCTTGGACATACAAAGAAAACGGAATTTCAAAGACGTCACCTAGACGACCAGTTTTAAAACATTTGACTATCACTTAAAGTCTACTGTACTCCCATATTCCCTTGTGACTTCATTTTTTATCTCTTGGACATACAAAGAGAACGGAATTTCAAAGACGTCACCTAGACTACCAGTTTTAAAACATTTGACTATCACTTAAAGTCTACTGTACTCCCATATTCCCTTGTGACTTCATTTTTTATCTCTTGGACATACAAAGAGAACGGAATTTCAAAGACGTCACCTAGACTACCAGTTTTAAAACATTTGACTATCACTTAAAGTAGAATCACTTATAGTATTCCCTAGTAACTACATTAACATGAATTACAAGAATGCGTTTTCGTAAAAATAGTTGGTTGAAGAATTGGTACCGAAAGTCATTAATATGCAATATATCGCATTTTGTACTAAGCCCACTTAACTCCTGTGGTCTACCGGAAATAAAAAGAAATATAGTCACAGTAAAATTAAGGTCAGTTCAATGTTAGGTAAGGCTGAAGTCAACTGCGCATAATGTCCATCTGATAAACTGATGCAGTATTGCCAACTAGTTTTCGTTGGCATGACAACTGACTATCGTTAGGTATCGGCTCTAAGGAAAGAAGTGCTCATTATTAAGTGAAGTAATAAAAAAACAGCTGTTTTCGTCCTATCCATCCATTCCTGTTACAACATACCTGAAACAAAAAAGGAAAATAATATGTTTGTAAAAGTACATTACCTGAGAAATGGTAATAACCCAATTGGATATAAACATATTTCTTTAAAAATGGCTTTTTTAGTTTACTAATAGAAGCGATGTCTGAATAAAAGATAAGAAATGTTATCTTATCTAAAATAGACCATGATCAGCATTATCTAACATGTGAAGTGGTTAATACGCAAAATCTGCATTGTTATGTCTAAAGCTGACAAGATAATAATTTTAAAAGCAGATAGATGAAACTGAATATCTCAAGATTGCCACTGAAGTAATAGTTCCTAAAATGTAACATATGCCTCACATCTGAAGTTTGATATACGCACAGTGTTATGTTTGGAGCAATTGGCAGTTAGAATTTTGTCTGCCTATTTCTAAATGAACTGCTGTACGTATCAAATGATTAACTTGTTATGCTTTTCATGCTTACTCAATCGGCAAAGTCAAGAAGCACTGGGTATTGAGAGGTTTGCATTTTATTTTTGAGAAACGCTTGCAATTTTTTACTGTAACTTGGTGGTAAAGAGTCTTACTCGCGTTCAAGACATCCCAGTTCGAGTCACGGTCGGAGTGATTCATACTGAAAGATGAATGTGTGCTAACTCTAAGCTCTATGTACCCTGTACTCATTTGAACATCATTTCATTCATCGTCCGATATGACTTAACGTTGGGGGTTTTCTCTTATCCTGAAAGATGAATGTCTGATAACTCTAAGCTCTATGTCCCCTGTACTCATTTGAACATCATTTCATTCATCGTCCGATATGACTTAACGTTGGAGGTTTTCTCTTATCCTGAAATATGAATGTCTGGTAACTCTAAGCTCTATGTACCCTGTACTCATTTGAACATCATTTCATTCATCGTCCGATATGACTTAACGTTGGAGGTTTTCTCTTATCCTGAAAGATGAATGTCTGGTAACTCTAAGCTCTATGTATCCTGTGCTCATTTGAACATCATTTCATTCATCGTCCGATACGACTTAACGTTGGAGGTCTTCTCTTATCCTGAAAGATGAATGTCTGGTAACTCTAAGCTCTATGTACCCTGTACTCATTTGAACATCATTTCATTCATCGTCCGGTATGACTTAACGTTGGAGGTTTTCTCTTATCCTGAAAGATGAATGTCTGATAACTCTAAGCTCTATGTACCCTGTACTCATTTGAACATCATTTCATTCATCGTCCGGTATGACTTAACGTTGGAGGTTTTCTCTTATCCTGAAAGATGAATGTCTGGTAACTCTAAGCTCTATGTACCCTGTACTCATTTGAACATCATTTCATTCATCGTCCGGTATGACTTAACGTTGGAGGTTTTCTCTTATCCTGAAAGATGAATGTCTGATAACTCTAAGCTCTATGTACCGTGGACTCATTTGAACATCATTTCATTTATCGTCCGATATGACTTAACGTTGGAGGTTTTCTCTTAATCTGAAAGATGAATGTCTGGTAACTCTAAGCTTTATGTACCCTGTACTCATTTGAACATCATTTCATTCGTCGTCCGATATGACTTAACTTTGGAGGTTTTCTCATATCCTGAAAGATGAATGTCTGGTAACTCTAAGCTCTATGTACCCTGTACTCATTTGAACATCATTTCATTCGTCGTCCGATATGACTTAACTTTGGAGGTTTTCTCTTATCCTGAAAGAGGAATGTCTGGTAACAATAAATACACAACAATGCCGAGAAACCTTTAGTGATTAAGCCTTAGGTTAATGAACTGTCTATATCAACATAGATAAAACTTAATGTTGTTTTGGCTTCAAGGACGTTATATGCAGGTGAGGTGGTTGGTAGAACTGTTTGGTCTGGAACACTAGGAATGACGTAGCGATGACTATCTACTGGATAGCCGAAATCAGGTTTTTGCTCATCTTTCATATTAAAAAGGTGTGGAGATGCCCCCAGGATTTTACGGGAAGTGCAGTGTACAGTGGGAGATGACTTTGCAATCGTAGCTCTTCTGACACGTTTATTTTAAACAATTTAGGAAATTCCTATTAAACGAACACATTTTGTGCATTCGTTTATAACATCAGAAAGTACTTTAGTGCTATATTTTTAATCTATTTAAATATTTTCCTTATTTACATTTCAGCGTATTTATGGCAAAGGTTCAAATGCACTCAATTTAAGAATGTTTCTTTTTTTTCTTTATGTACTTTATGCTTGTTTACTTTGTTTCTCTATGGCTTATTGCATTCAAACGATTGTTAACTTTGTCACGGAAAATATACTTTTAAGATTCTCTGGTTACATATTTTGTAATCAAGTTTTATATATCTCTCTGAACAAAACAAAGCGAAAAGGGAGTATCACTGATCGCATTATTCGGAATTGCTTGTTTCAAATGTGCAGAAGAATTACAGCAGATAAAATAAGCTACTGAAACAATGATTTATTATTTTTGTCTTAAAATAAATGTCAATTATCAGCGAAAATCAGGCGATTATTATAATTGAAGATTTTAATTATATAAATGAAATTAGACAGCTTCTCTTAATATTTTTAATTCATTTAATGATACAGCCATACTTTACAAACATTTTTTCATAGGCTTATTAAGTTTATTTCACTTTATTATTATTATTATTATTATTATTATTATTATTATTATTATTATTATTATTATTATTATTATTATTATTATTATTATTATTATTATTATTATTATTATTATTATTATTATTATTATTATTATTATTATTATTATTATTATTATTATTATTATTATTATTATTATTATTATTATTATTATTATTATTATTATTATTATTATTATTATTATTATTATTATTATTATTATTATTATTATTTTATTATTATTTATTATTATTATTATTTATTATTATTATTATTATTATTTTTATTAATTTTAAAACAATATTTTATTTTTAAATATTTAAAACTGGTTGTCTACGTGACGTCTTTGAAATTCCGTTCTCTTTGTATGTCCAGGAGATAAAACAAAAGAAGGTACAGGGGACTACAGTAGACTTTAAGTGATAGGAAAATGTTTTAAAACTGGTTGTCTAGGTGACGTCTTTGAAATTCCGTTCCCTTTGTATGTTCAAGAGATAAAAAAGGAAGGTATAAGGGAATATGGGAGTACAGTAGACTTTAAGTGATAGTCAAATGTGACGTCTTTGTAATTCAGTTTTCTTTGTATGTCCAAGAGATAAAACAAAAGAAGGTACAGGGGAATAAGGGACTACAATAGACTTAAAGTGATAGGCAAATGTTTTAAAACTGGTTGTCTAGGTGACGTCTTTGAAATTCCGCTCTCTTTATATGTCCAAGAAATTAAACAAATGAAGGTACAAGGAAATGTGGGATACAGTAGACTTTAACTGATAGGCAAATATTTTAAAACTGGTTGTCTAGGTGACGTCTTTGTAATTCCGTTCTTGTTGTATGTCCAAGAGATAAAAAATGAAGATACAAGGGAATATGGGAATACAGTAGACTTTAAGTGATAGGCAAATGTTTTAAAACTGTTTGTCTAGGTGACATTTTTGTATTGGACAAGGGGGAAAAAAGCAAAATAAGTGTGATCTAATGTACAAGAGAGCAAAAAAAGCCTACAGCAGTTAATCTAAGTATCAAAATTTTAGGTGGAATACAGTATTTTGTGCTTAAAAAAAACTAAAAGTAAACTTCAGGGCGCTGGGCCAAGGCCTACGGTAGATTCCGCGCCTCAATGTGCGTCATGACTGGGGTGCAGAATTGCAGGGTGGGAGATGATTAGTGCTCCACAACCAGGAGCCACTACTTTTTTCTCGAAGTAGCTCTTCACTTGGTCCCTAGGGATTACACGAGGCTGAATGCCAAGTCTCTCAGCGGGAGGGAGCCTCCACGCCGGTACGGAGAATCGAACACCGGCCTCTCGCAGTCAAAGTACATTTTCTTAAGTAGAGAGAGTGATAAAGTGGTGATATGTCTGCAAAAGCGCCAAGGATTACTTCCTTGTTATTGTTGCCCCCCACCCCCTTCCATCTTGTTTTGATCTACGATCGCACACGAGGAGTGTAAACAAGTGAACCAATGGCAGAGAGTCGCCGAGCGGCGGGCGGACCAGCTGCTCAGTCTGGCTACAGCTGACTGCAGGACCGTGTGTGTGTTGTTACAGAGACCTGCTCCGGAGGCGGCAGTGGCGGTGGCTGTGCCGGGGGCAGTCAACATGCCCTGTTGCAGGTTCCGATGGACCTGGGTCCTAGACTTCCTCATCGCCGTCTCAGGTAAGTGTTTACACCACATCATCAGCATGTAAACTGTACCTAAACTTATCACGTGTTTATAAAATTATTGAATGGTAAACAAACTCACCCTGTGCTGAAAACATAACAATGTAGAAGAAAAAAGAACAAAAAAAAAAAAAAAAAAGACGAGGAAAACAGCTGTGACATTGTATAAGGTTTATCTGTAAAAATAGTTCTAATGATCGCTGAAAGATTGCCGTTTACGTGTTCTGAATAAAAAGATTGGGCTATTTTCAGGAATGTCAAACAAAACATTTGTTGACTTAGAACTAACACTGCTCCAAAATACATTTTATTATTTTAATAAAATCTAGGAACCTCAAATCAATTCCAGTATAGGAAGATTTCAACTGAAGTACGTAGTTGTTTAAATTCTCGTTTGAATTTCTAACCTAAAAGTAATAAATACTGTATGTCTTGAAATATTTGTACTATAAGTGGAGTTGTCACAATGTTTCTTTTGGCAGAGCAATAACAGCCAGTAGTTTAATAATTTCTTATAACTTAAGGGGCATGTCCGCCCGTCTGGCACCCCTAAATGATGTTCCTGCCGAAAACTTGATGTTTAATTTGTTTATATATGGTTGGTGAGTCATTAACTCTAACAGTGTACTGTTTAAAAATTTTAATATATTAGTTTAATGCAATATTCAGTGAAAATAGTTTATTGTAATTATATACAAATTCATTAACATTTTAACCACGTAAATGTCATCGATTTCGAAAAACATATGCGAAATAGTTATTTCTTTTTTAAGGAACGAAAATGTATCACAGTGTAATGCTCGAAAATCAGTCACGATTAAAAGCTTCAAGAATTGGCCTAAGTAGGATTCTCTAAAAGTTTTATAAACGAGCTCTGTATCCTTACATAAGTAAATAAAATGTTTGAAACAAACGCGGTTTTGATAGTTCAGCGACAGAGACAGCTCTGCCAACTTCAAACGGGCAGGCAAAACACGACGGTGTTTTGTTTTAAAGCATGAAAGTTATTCTTTAGGAAGGGTTAATCGAAACGTGATTTTAAAATGAGGCAACTGTTTTTTTAAGATGTCTTCAGCATATACAGTATCTTGTGGCATAAATACATTTAGCAGTTCATTCTAAAGCCGGAAGTAAACAATTTTTTCCTATCTTTATTCTCATAAATCTCAACAGATGGTGCAAATCTGTAGTTAATATAAAGTTTCGTTTTAAAACGTACTATTCATACACATACTTGATTGATGTATCATGCTATAATTTTCCAGACATTTCAAAACACAATACAGAACGTTACGACCAAATTGATACCTTAACAGTTCTGTTTGTTTGTATTATTGTCACTATTATCATTCGCTGACTCCGGAAGTGTAATCGGCGTTTATCATTTCGCCATGTTATGATTACAAGGTTAGAATTCAGTGTCTGTCACTGCATTCCCACAATTATATAGGGCTTTGAAATGAACGAGGGGGGGCCATGTCTGGGATGAGGAACAAAATTCACGTGGGCGGCCTTGGCATTTAGAAATTTAAATATCCCATTAACTACTCTTTGTCTAGAACTGGCAAAAGCACTTTGTGAAACTCTGACATGTTTGTACTTGGAGACTTCCTCATGTAGTTTTGCTAAAACACATTGAAAGTACATCTAATACTATATAACTTCAAATGCCTATATAATATATATTTTATACGCTTTCTTCGGGTGTATGGTTTTTAACTCTGGATGCTCGCGCCGTGGCGTCACGTTCTGGAGTGGGCTTTTACCGTACATTAACTTGCCATCTTAAGATACAATAATCCGCTTTAATACTTTAATGCTAGGCTAGATAACTTAATGGATGCAGAGCGTTTCAGAGATTATAAGAACATATGCTTCTTATATTTCTTCCCCATTATGATCAGGCCACAATACTACTGCTTCACGTCATTATCAGCTTTAACAAAAGAATGAGAAAATATTGGTTATAGTAACAATAAGATGTGGCCGTCTGTATTTGCTTCGAGTTTGGATGGCTCAACAATGGGACAGGTCCAGCAGAAGCGAGAAAAACTGTAAAGGAATACTGTGCTCACAAAACTGAATATTTAAATGTACCAGCAGTGCTGAAAATATGCAAATAGACATTCATCACCCAACAGTTGCATTTTTCACGACAAATGATTTAATTTTAAGAAACCCCAAAAGTTAAAACAGGCGATGTAGTTTGTATACAAACTTAAGTGCGAGGGAACATTCCGTTTCTCTTCAACAATCAGGGCGGATCCGTTTTCACTGTATCAACAGTGTTTCTTTGTTGTACGCAATAAAGACTGGCTCTGACTCATTGTTGACTTGCCCTCACAATTTTTTGAGCAGGCAGATGTACTGAAGTGTTGGAAATGGTTACGTTATTCTCTACAATCCGGTTCATAACGTAGCCCTGGAAATTATTTTTACTATCTACTATAGTAAATATAGAAGATATTGCATTAAAAAAAAATATCCATACAGAAAATTTACTGGAAATTTGGTGTGAGAAACCACTAATGTCTAACTTGGCATTAGCTTTAGCATTTTCGAAGGATGCCACACGAAGCTATTAAGAAATTCTTCCCATCCCAAACTAATGGAACATTGGAAATTAAATGTTCTTTCACATTAGCACTGTTTTTTTTTTTTTTTTTTTTTTTTTTTTAATTTACGCCCTCCAACTTTGTCATATCGGACGATGAATGGAATGGGTGAACTGATGCTTAAATGATCTCAGGGTCCATGGAGTTACCCGACATTCGTCTTTTAGGATAAGGGAAAATCCCGGGAAAAACCGTATCCAGGTAACCCACCCTGACCAAGATTCGAACTCGGGACTTCTTGAACGTGAGGCAGACATGCTACCATCTACGCTACCGAGGCGGGCAGCACTGTGTAGGACGCACTATGGAAGGGTAGAGTCAGACTGAAAAATTCAATGCCATAGCCGAGATTTGAACCACGGATCCTCCGGTCTACGTCCGGCCACTCCTAACTATTGAACTACTATGGCCAACGTGCCATGATATTAAATTCTCCAACTGACTCGTGGTTTTCGAGTACAATAAATGTTCGCCAATCAAGTAAGAGTATAAGAAGTGTGTGTGGTATACCTACAATCAACAGAAACTGATTGCTTACCGAACCAACAAACTCGTTGCGCAATTGTTCCTCATCCATCAAAAGTGCCAATGAGATTGCAATTGTTGTCGCTCATAGAACCAGATCATATCTTAGTACCAGATCAAAGCATGTTTCAACTCTAATTGACACTTGCTGGAAGGACTCACCTCCCTTTGTGGAGCGAAAGCCGACGTATTTAATGCAGTAATTACGGTTTCAAATAGTTATCGTATCCTCTACTACGATCTTTACTACGATAATTTAGCACATAAAAATATTCATACAGAACGCCACCTTCGCAATTACAATGATAATTGATGCAAATAATAATTAATAATAACAATAATATATAGGCCTCCAAACCTAAAGTTCCTCACAAGTCGACAAATAGTTAATAATATAAGCAATTCTTGCCTAGTTTCTCATTTCAGTGTTTCATTTCATTTTAGTGTTCGCGTTGTGTTTGAAATAACTCTTCTATGTGAATAGGGCATAAGTACAATAAGCTTAAGTGTGATAACTTTGAAATTTCATACTCTTTGGAGTTTCAGAAGGGAAAAAAGTGAATAACGACTTAACAGTTGAAAGAAGTGCATGATTATCTCGGTCGCCGGAATAATAAATTTGACACAAATCGTGTTTTAACGAGGTATGCACTTTTGTACTGTAAGATGTTATTTATTTCTTAGTGTTTACCAATAATGCAAAAGTCATCCAGATAGAAGAGCGCTTCACAGATTATTGACAGAACATTCAAGATACCTATATATTTTGTTTGCCATAAAAATATCTTAAATATATAATATTTTAATAAAAATACTTTCAGATGCAGTTTTGCTTTATTTCCGGTTGTATCTCGGAATAGTTTCTGAAAGGGATGCCTCCGTAGAGAGAAAATGAAACTTGAGCTACATATTTGCTGTAAAGTCCTACAATCAAACTGAATCAAATAGAAACAACATTATCATGAGTTATTTCTGTTCAGCATAGCTCAGAAACAAATGGTTCACCATTCTGCGAAAGATGTCACTGCATATTCGTAATTTTTAATTTTCTAACAAATGTTTAAATATTTTCCAACCTTAACCTATGTGCCTATAACCCTTAAATTATTCTTAATAGAAGAAACTTCCTATATATTCCACAAAAAGGAGACATACGCCAACAATTCACATTCGAAATGGAAACTATCTTAATGTTTTGAACTTCTACAAGCTAAAATTAGATTTTCTTAGTCTTCAGTTCATTGCACATGCGCGATAACACGTATCACGCATTGCTTTTGTTTCTAAATACCAGGTTTTCCCAAACTAATGCACGTATTCAAGAACAGCATCCATCTACTATCTACCATAATTGGCTACCTTCATTTGTTTTCGAAATCATCCTTAGGAAAAGTACACAAAGTTTGCAGAATGCGCTACCATTCCACATAATCTGTAGATAAAGAGATCACATGGTATGGCATATCTGGTTTTGATATCTCGTCATGGACGAGGAACAAATACACTTCGCTTTGTATCCAGCAATCCACTTAAAGCTTAGCGTTTCAATTGCTTATGTATTGCAATTACATAGCTTTAGTTACGCACTCTTGTATAAGCTATTCCGTAAATCTTTATTCTTGATGCTAATCGAAAAAGGCATTTCTATAAATGTAGCACAAAGGGAACCATGTTGTTGACATGTATCGTAAGTTGACAATTTCGCATCGAGCTTCGTTGCTATGCAAACAAAAGAACTCTCAGTGCGGAAATAAATAACTAAATAGCGCTAGTGGGCATTAAAATCACTCAATACATTTATTTGGATATATTTGTCTTGTTACTACAATCTTTACACTTATTAAACACAATCTGTTTTAGATCTTAAGTATTTCTAGTTCTTATTTTTCGTATTATGCAGAATATGTATAACTCTGTTTTGATTTTTTCGGTACTAGCCTTCTCATTTCCACTTTTACAATCATCCGTTTTTTATACACATAAGAGAAGATTTTCAAGATATTTAATAGACGAATCTATTCTGTAAGTAAAGAGAGTTGAAAATATAACTTATTTAATTCAAGCGCGACTTTAAAACTTAGGCGTAACAGTTCATATTTTCCAAATAATGCCATCATTAAATAATTGTAGCTGAAGCGAAATCACAGAAACCTCATAGAGAATTTATGGAAACATAGCTATCGTTCTTTACCGGACAATTATGATTAACCTTTCTTAATTTTTCCCTATTGGATAAATAAATATATTAATATGCATTTAAGTTATGGCATTACTGTATTCAGGAACCAATAAGAACAAAACTAGTTCTTGAAAATAAGACAAGAAAACAGGTTAATGCATTTGTTTACCTAGGATGTAAAGTAACACAAAACGATGATGCTATATAGGTACAATATGTGTACTGAACGAAGGAAAGAAACTAAAATTACTTTACTAAAGGAAGTGAATACGAGATATTAACCAAACGAAAAGAATAGAGTAAACTGAAATGATTTCCTTTTTAATTTACGACTTCCAACGTTAAATTATATCGGACGATGAATTAAATGATGTTCAAATGAGTACAGGGTACACAGAGCTTAGGGTTACCAGACATTCACCTTTCAGGATAAGAGAAAAACTCCAACGTTAAGTCATATCGGACGATGAATGAAATGATGTTCAAATGAGTACAGGGTACATAGAGCTTAGAGTTACCAGACATTCATCTTTCAGGATAAGGGAAAACCTCCAACGTTAAGTCATATCAGACGATGAATGAAATTATGTTAATGAGTACAGGGTACATAGAGCTTAGAGTTACTAGACATTCACCTTTCAGGATAAGGGAAAACCTCCAACGTTAAGTCATATCGGACGATGAATGAAATGATGTTCAAATGAGCACAGGGTACACAGAGCTTAGAGTTACCAGATATTCACCTTTCAGGATAAGGGAAAACCTCCAACGTTAAGTCATATCGGACGATGAATGAAATGATGTTCAAATGAGCACAGGGTACATAGATCTTAGAGTTATCAGACATTAATCTTTCAGGATAAGAGAAAACCTCCAACGTTAAGTCTTATCGGACGATGAATGAAATGATGTTCAAATGAGTACAGGGTACATAGATCTTAGAGTTATCATTCATCTTTCAGGATAAGGGAAAACCTCCAACGTTAAGTCATATCGGACGATGAATGAAATGATGTTCAAATGAGTACAGGGTACATAGAGCTTAGAATTACCAGACATTCATCTTTCAGAACAAGGGGAAAACATCGGAAAAATCTTATCACCCTGAACCAAGATTCGAACTAGGGACTTACTGAACGTGATGCTACCACCATGCTACAGAGGCGGGTATCAAAATATGTGTTAGAACCATAGCTGGCTATACACTTCTAGATCACGCTAGAAGTAAAGATATTACGAAAGATTTAAAAGTTGAAAGCATAAATAAAATTATTAAACAATATAGATAAAAATGAAAAAGTGATAGTGACGCTTTTAACTGGCGGGATCGTATGAGTGTTGCCGGTGTGCCGGAATTTCATCCCGCGGGAGTATTTTTCCATGTCAGTAAATATGTTGAATTGTCGCCTTAAAGTACACTAAAACCATCGGGGTTGGGTTTGAACTCGGACTCTTGTAATCGTTAGACCAGCGAATAACCGGCTGAGACATGCAGATGCGACACTATTTTCAAGAAGCGTAGACTACGCACGTGTGGAACTATTTTAAAATGAGAATAACCCCTCTCTAGAAAAGGAAATACTAAAAATATTTAGGGCTAAAATAACGCCATTTTTGACTTAATGCGTTTTGAAATGGATTTATAAGCGTTCAGTCTTTTCCTGCTGCTTTGTAGTCAATTTGAAGAGTCTCTAAACCTTTATTGAAGGGTTAGTTCTTTTAAATTAGGCCTGACTATTCTAGCTCAACGTGTAAACTAAAACAGAACGTCTGCTGTTAGTAACACTAAAATCGAAACAAATGCTGGTACAGAGAGACAATTGGCCGATAGTGTTTTGTTGAACGCACGTGCTACAAACAGCTGAAGAGCAAGCCGTCATTCACTCCATTGCTTGATTGCCTAATCTCAACATTAATACGCTGCTTCAAGTTCACCATTAAGTAATAAATTGATGCACCACTCTGAGGTCAGGGATGAGAAGGGGCAGGAATTATAAACACTGTCGATCTACCCCCAGAACTAAATTGAAATTTAGTTTTAATTTGTGGAGCTCTTTAACCCTTTAACGTCTCATAGCGTCTCACGTCTTCATTTCCGAAGGACGCCACGCTAAGAATGTTTTACACTCTAGGATTCCTTCATTTTTCTACACCATATGCCAATTTTATAATTGTGAATTTAAAGTTTGTTGCTCTCGTACAAAACGAATATTCAATTCAAACAACTGCAAATTTACTGTAGTTTAAAATAAATGATGTTTGTTGTTTGAAAATAGAGGTTATGTCACTTTATTATTTTCTTACAATCACTCAGCGCCACCTGACAATCTTAAGACCAAAGTTGCAGGGCCTGCTAGAACTATTAATCTTATATGCCGTGACTTGTGAGGTTAGGTTTCATTCATGTGGTAATATAGGCCTATGTGATTTAGGGAATCCAAATAACTTGTTTTCTTTCTTTTAATAATTCGTTTTACTGGTGAAATAATTTCTACAAATGCAACTCGTTTTGAACCTTGCTAGAGAAATTCAAAACCACTCGTGACATTACCTATGTTAAATGACATATTTTTTGTTATCTGAAATGTTGCCTTTTTAAGAAAATTGCAGTAGATTTTATATCTGTATTTATTTTGACGTACTAATATTATACCAACTTCTTTAAAAACAATAAGAAATTTTTATTTGCCCAAGGATCATAGGTAAATTTTTTAAAATTATAAGTGTCTCACTTTTTAAGGGTAGAAATATCATTTACATGTTTTATATTTAAATTTTTCTATCCTTTTTGTGTATAAAATCTTTATTAAACCATTAATTAAAGCAGGGTTACTAATGTATTTATATTCTGTATTACATTCCTCTTTATTTAGCGGTATATTTACCTGTAAATTAAATAATTAAAAATAGCAAATTTATGTGGAAAAGGGTTGAAATTTTTATTTTTTATAAAATTATCAGTATGCGTTGATTTCCTGTAAATAATGAAGTTTTAAATGTATTGTAATTAATTTAATACGTTGATTTATATTATTAAACACTACAACTTCACATCTAACTTTGGATAAATGATATTATAGACCTCTTTAGCCTCGAAAAGGCACACACGATGAAGTGTGACGTTAAGGCCTGACTCTGTACGTTTCATCTCTATGCAAGATTTGGTGCATTGCGGAAGCTGTGTGAATGGGACGGGTATCAGCGTGTGACACATATGTTCTGTCCGACATGCGACCGACAAGATTGGCATCTGTTTCGCTCCAGTACACGCGCACTGGAATTAATAGCAAACTGCTCGGTAGAATTAACTGGAACACATAGACGTCGCATGTACAATCAGGTCGGGATATTGTTTAGCACAATTATTAAACTTTAAGCATGCTTTCAGTTGAAGAAAAATAATGGCAACCATGTTGAGCCTTAGCTTATTGTTTTCATTGTGTGGCCGTGGTCGTTAAGGCACGGACTCGAGAGGTCTAATTCAAATCCTCGCAGACTGAAGTTTTTCCCCGGGTTTTCCTCGTACTCATTATTGGAGGCAATAAACTAGTTATTTATGGGACTTGCGATGTAAGATATCCTTATGACAAATGAAATATATATCCTAAATTCTCTACTAATTTCTTCAAATCTCCTCTTCATTCTGAATGACTCGTGTGTAAGTGGTAAACTGTGACAGACAAAATATTACTACACAAAAATATAGATCTTGTTAAAACATACTGTCAAACAAATACTGTTTTGTGTGTGAAACGAACCATTTCCGCGATATTCCTTGTTATTTGTTTTAATTTTCCAATAATAATACTTCTGTCGTATAAGAACTCGTTATTCAGTTTTCACTGTTGAACTTATAACAGAACGGAATTTCAAAGACGTCACCTAAACAACCAGTTTTAAAACATTTGACTATCGCTTAAAGTCTACTGTATTCCCATATTCCCTTGTACATTCATGTTTTTTATCTCTTGGATATATAAAGAGAACGGAATTTCAAAGACGTCACCTAGACAACCAGTTTTAAAACATTTGACTATCACTTAAAGTCTACTATATTCCTATATTCCCTTGTACCTTCATTTTTTTTATCTCTTGGACATACAAAGAGAACGGAATTTCAAAGACGTCACCGAGACAACCAGTTTTAAAACATTTGACTATCACTTAAAGTCTACTGTATTCCCTTGTAACTACAATAAGATAATGTTTATCTTCAAGTAGACAGAGCAATAGGTGTTTGTACAAGAGTAGAGAAAGTCCTGTGAGTGTACACATTTAAGTCATATTTAGCTGAAAGCATTGTTCTTTATATGTGCTGAATACTGCAATGATCGTGAATAAGTATTGTTACTGAAACATCATTACAAATGTAAACAACTTGTGTCCAGACCGTATTAGAGGAAGCTGAAGTCGTACATGGAAGCCAGAGCACTCAGCCTGAATTAAAGAAGCCCATCTCCGACTTAATTTCCGATTGTCTGAGGTCGATAGTGCGCAGGGATTACAAGGAAATGCGCTTCCATTAGTTGGCAGGCCTGGGGTCACACTGAAAATATGTAGCGAGGGATGGCCCCAGCAATCGAGTTATTGGATTTTTATGGTTGAACCAAGTCGTCCGTGCGGAAAAGTGGTAGTTAACGACCTCTCAGAGGAATGTAATGAAGCTAATGAATAATGGTTAGAACAGTGCCTTTTGTGAATCCCTTTCATGAAATTTAACGTGGTTCAACGTTAAGTCATATCGGACGATGAATAAAATGATGTTCAAATGAGTACAGGATACATAGAGCTTAGAGTTACCAGACACTCATCCTTCAGGATAAGAGAAAACTTCCAACGTTAAGTCATATCAGACGATGAATAAAATGATGTTCAAATGAGTACAGGGTACATAGAGCTTAGAGTTACCAGACATTCATCTTTCAAGATAAGGGAAAACCTCCAACGTTAAGTCATATCGGACGATGAATGAAATGATGTTCAAATGAGTACAGGGTACATAGAGCTTACAGTTAACAGACATTCATCTTTCAAGATAAGGGAAAACCTCCAACGTTAAGTCATATCGGACGATGAATAAAATGATGTTCAAATGAGTACAGGATACATAGAGCTTAGAGTTACCAGACATTCATCTTTCAGGATAAGGGAAAACCTCCAACGTTAAGTCATATCGGACGATGAATGAAATATGATGTTCAAATGAGTACAGGATACATAGAGCTTAGAGTTAACAGACATTCATCTTTCAGGATAAGAGGAAACCTCCAACGATAAGTCATATCGGACGGTGAATGAAATATGATGTTCAAATGAGTACAGGATACATAGAGCTTAGAGTTAACAGACATTCATCTTTCAGGATAAGGGGAAACCTCCAACGTTAAGTCATATCGGACGGTGAATGAAATATGAAGTTAAAATGAGTACCTCCGTAAGATAACCTTATCACCTTGATCGACATTAAAACTCAGGACGCTACCACCACGCTACAGAGGCGGGCTGTTACTGCGGTGCTGTTTCGCTCAAATGGCAAATTCAGATCATTCGACCGTGATGAAAACAAAGATTTGCCTAAGGTTGGGCTACCTAATGATCCGTGAGAGACGGACCACTGACCGGAGGAAACAGTCGATCTCCATTTCCAGGTGGCTACAGTGGCGCTTTACATTTGCAGAAGTGTTTTGCTGTGACAGGAAAAGAACAAAAAGTTCACCTCAAAATGTTTTTAGTTTCTCCAAAATTTTAGCCGAGTGGTCACGTACAATCAGCCTTTCTCTTACAGAAATACAACACGTCTCTACAAAATTCCTTTAAGTCTCTGTAGCACTGAGTATTCAGTATTCATTTCGTTATGGACTTTTAATATGCGTATGTCTGTCACAGTACTTTACAGTCAACTCCCGCTTCTTGGTAATGGCGGGATATCTTCCCCGACTCGATTGTTGCCCTCCAAAACATTTACATGTTCGCTAATATGACAATATACTTGGTGCAAAGGAATTCATTGTTTAGCATTTCGACATTGGTAACTTTACTTCTCATTCTTATTTTAAATAGTAAATTATAGTCATGATCATAGTATTGGTTTATAAGCATGGATTCAAAATACACCTTATTCTTTCTTCCATCTCATATTCAGCCACATTCCTCGAAGGACCTACTTTTGATTCAGGACAAATGGCTCCTACTGTTGTGAGGGTGTGATACCAAAGACTTTGTGAGGGACCCGCATGTAAACCAGCTTGAATACATCTGTCTCTTCAACTGGACGAGAGCCAATAATGAATCCAACCCTGTTACGAAAAATAAAACCATTATTCTCAAAGTATGCATCCATTAAATGATGCGGAAGAGTTACAGCCGATGCTATAGAGCGTCCACCATTTAGAAAATGCTCTTAGAGATTTATGGAAACTGGGATGACAGCTGAATACTCTCTCGCTGCAACATTCCACGTGAAAGAACAGATAGTGCATAGAAAGTACATGATTACTTCTCGAAAACATGTTTGTTCTGCGCAATACGCCCAGCGTGAGAAAACACATAAACGGAAATAAACAAATGACGTACAATGTTTTTGTTTCTCTTTGGATAGGTTCCTTTTATACGACACCTGTAATATAGCTCATATGGGGCTTTGAGTGTGAAACAATTGCTAATCGGCACAGATGTTCATTTTGTGTTGATCCTCCAGTTTCGTATTACGTTTTGCTGTTGTTTCAAACACTAAATCACACATTTACATTGATACTCTAGATCAGACACGCTATTTTCTGTAATTCTCTTGGTAAACAAAGCACGTATTCTCGATATCTGGCACACACAAACTAGGTGTCGTTTGTTTACCATAACTCACTCTATTATCTGGTGAGAAATCAACGTTTTAAAACAGTAGACAGCGTTTAACTTTGCTCCTACTGGATTTCGTAATCGCTCCAGGAAGCAAGCCCTGGAAAAGGTTTACAGCTTTCTGAAAGTGTATCAAATCGGAAAACGTTTAAGAATAATCAAGACCACACAGGTGTGGCTCATTTGTTATCATTACAGAACCCGCTTCACTCCGGCATGGAATTTAAAACTATAAAAGCGTCTAATAAGTGGAATTCAGGACTCGGTAGGAACTCGTTACGGACGTTTGCCTCGAGTGTTTCCCAACACAACCGGTATATATACTCTCGTCTGAAATACCTAGAGCTACAGGTTTATGTTTCTAGACCCTGAACATACTAGCTAAATCCCAGTTAAATCTTTGTTATTGTTTGCTATGTGGAATTACAGATGAAATATAACACGCATACTGTGATATTTGTCCCATTTCGTCAACCAAACCATCCGTAACAACAGTTTATTCTTAAAAATTCATATTAAGCCAGATAAGCGATTATGATACAAGAGTTAACAGATGTTATTCTGTGAGTAGGTGTGATTCGGTAGGCCGAGTATGAACAATATAAAATACTTTTAACCCGTACATTACACTAATTTTGGACAATCCTGAATATTTAACAGTTAAGCAATAGATTACAACTTTCTTCAAGCTTACTTATCTTCCCAGAAAACTGAAATCACAGCCTTCTTGAATGAGCCGATTGTCACAATAAACCAAAGTTGGCACTACCGGCGTGTTTTTGAGCTCTGAGCGAACATTTTTTCTACTTATTTTCTACGTATAACAGTCGTAAACTACTAAAAAGGTCAACTTTTACTATGAGCTGTCAAAAGGTTATATTTTTACTACCCTTTTCTTGACATCACAGTGGACATAACTAACATTATATGTTTTAAGAGAGGTTCGCTAGTAATGGCTTTGAAATTCCGTTCTATTTGCGTCGCCAGAGCATACGAAAAAAGAATGACTTTCCGTTTCGGAAGAGTGTAAGTATTTGAAAATTCAGACTAATTGAAAAGAATATATTGAAAACGTTTAAATTAAAAGGTACCGACTAGTGATTCGTTATTAAAAGGCCAAGGTGACCGTAACACATGTGGCGAGTGAGGAGAGGTCGGAGAGGCAGAATACATTGCTGGTTACCATGGCTACGGATTCGATTCATAGAAGCCGTTTATTTCGCACCAAATCGTGTTGCCAACACTTGTCCCTACTTTTTCGTTTATTTGAAAATAAATTTGTTGGTAGAACTGGTAACCCGCTTGAAGCGAGCCCGGCGTGTCATGTGTTACTGTTTATTATCAGTTTGCATCCTGTGTAAAACGTATTTTTATGTGATTATTGTGTAATATAAGTGTTTAATTTTTCATACATAAGGGATTTACAATGAATCCAACACACGACTTGGTGTGTTCCATTCTCCAAACACCCTTTTCTTTATGGTAAAACGATTACAAACGTGACGTGGCAAATGTCGGTAGGCCAGCACCAGTGCTACGTTTAGAAAAACTTCGTAGCGGAGCATCTTCAAAATACACCAGGAAATTTAAGACTTGTTGATATGAGGAACATAATTGAGTCGGATTGAAGGAGCTGGAGAAAAGCACTAACAAAATTGCAGACGCTCTTTGGGAAAGCTCACGTCTATATATTGTAAAATACAATAACAGGCTTTTCATGCAAAAGCCCATTATGGAAGTAGACAAGAAATGACATTTCGTGGACTTAATGAAAGCGTGGACTCTTTAAATAAAGGTAACTTAAAAAAAGTTTTGGATTCATATACAGAGGGAAGCTCCATCGAAATTGAAAACCACAATTCCAGTATAAAATCCAATTTTTGCGAATTTAGGTTAGCCAATTTTCCGAGTCACCTAATCGCGTCTGGTATTTATTAACTTTAAACTATATTTATCAATACGTAAACACTATTTTATATATAAGCATTAATCAGGAGTAAATTAAGGCCTGGCAATATTTGAGACACGATATAATGGAATTACATTAGAACATATTACCACACTACCGTCATTTGATAAACATGCACAGTCATTTGTTTATCTTAGGTTATGTTTGCTTGCACCATAGAAAGGCTATAAAAGTCTTTTGTTTGGTTTAACCACTGGAAGACAAATAACAAATTTATTTATAGCCATATTTGACTGATGCAAGGATTACACTAGACTACAGAATTTATTACGTGTTTGTTCAGGGCTTTCAAAATGAATTTTCTTAACAAATGGAATGCGAATGTTCATAGTTATAGTGTATGGTGTACTCCAGTTCAAAAAACGGTTTAGCATTTTACAGTCTTTAAGAGATTTGAACAGAAATACACGTTTTGTGTTATCCTCAATAAAGAAGACAACTTTTGGAAAACCGCGTTCATTTTAGTTCCTTCCAAGCGGTAGATCTTCGAGAAAATCTCACCTTCCGAAACCTAACCTATACAAAGTAATTGTTCAAATATTTTGATTTTTGTTTCGTCTCAAACGATTTTAACAAAAATACCGTAAGTAAAGAAATATTAGCCTTCAATTTGCCAAGAATGGTCTACGAAGTCCTTTTCATTCTGGAGGACTCTTGCCTAAGTAGTAAACGATTTCATTTCTTCATTACTCAGGCTTTGAAGAATTAATTTCGCTTACACTTGCTCTCACGAATGACTAACGTACTTGATGATTCATTTGCTGCTATAATTAGTTTATCCTTAGCTGTATGAGCCAAACAAACCGCACACAGCCACTTGCTACAATTACCGCCAACGTGAGCAATTTACCATATCTGTAGTAATTTTGCCAACAATACTCGAATTATGTCTCAACTTCGCTACAACCGAAGTGGTCGTTAGGCGTGGTTTCTCATTCATTACCTTTCCAATATTTCAGCTTCATTCTGTTTCCTTCCCATCTTTCAGACGTTTCGTTGTGTGTGGCGTTGCCAGATATATGGCACAGATGCTTGTAGACGGGTCGTTCATTGCTTTCTGTTCGAGTCCAAAGTTGCAGGAATTTCACCAAGTCTCTTTCGTCGGTAGCCTTCTGTAATGTCTTCACATCATCCCGTCCTCCTGAAGGGAACCTTGATTCTCTTCGTTTTATAACTTGTTAAAAGAAGGGTGAAAAACGCACACAAATATACATATGGACAATGGAAGTAATATTTAAACATATAACAAGAAAAATACCATGATCAATAATATTTGAAAATATCACAGCTCAAAACAAAGTTTTAAATATTACAACTGATTTGAAAATTGTTTATCAGAATAAAGGTGTGTAACTTAACTCGTATTAATTGAATATCCACTATTGAAGAAGATAAACAATACTCAGAAAAAAGGTTTCATATATAACATGCAAACCGTACTGGAGAAAAGTAGCAAAATATCTTCTATATTCACAAGGCTTCATCTAATTACTCTGTACTAACTATTCTTACAAGCTACTTCAAGATAAACATCTTATTATAGTTACAAGGGAATACATTAGACTAAGTGATAGTCAAATGTTTTGTAATGTGTCTTTGTATGTCTAAGAGATAAAAAAGAAAAACAAAAGAAATAACATTCCTGTTTGTCAAAGCTATGACTGGAAGAAGTGTACATCGCTCCCATCATCAGGATATTTTAAGAAATGTTATAACCACAAATGTATAAATGGATATAATACAAATATAAACAAAGACAAAACACTATCAATAAACGCATCACTGAACTAAAGACTGCAGTAAATTAAATGGCAGGTCAGGAGATGGCAGAGTATAGAAAATTAATTGGGTCAAAGAAAGGTAACGACTTAATTTGATGATCAAGCTGTATAGATCTGTGCTTATTAAGTCGACGGATTTCCATTTTAAGGCAGGTTTTCAATAGGAGCTGAACTGACATCCAGCATTACGATTAAGAGTGCTCCTCTCTGAGGAAATGGCCAAAGCCTCCTTAACTCTCCGCTCCCAGTAACTTGCATTTTGCCAAGATGGTCGTCTCCCGAAAGTTGGCTCTATGGTCGTTATAATTGTCTATTTCTCATATTTCATATTTTGATATATTTGCGAACAGTTATCTGATTTAAGATGAGACTACATTATGGACTTGACGGAGATGTAAATGGCACCAAATTTGATGCAAATAGCTGAGCTTTTTCAAAAAGAATTTTATATGCACATACAATGAAAAAAGGTTTATTACAACAAGACAACAAAATTCGGTTTGGATTGAACATTCCAGCTAAATTTCTCTGTAAAATCTCTTAATAACATTACACATGGAGATTTTTTGTTTTGTTCTTTCTGTTCTCCAAAAATACATTTTAAAGATTGGCCGCTTATTTTAACATTTATACCAATCATTTTTATTTTTCCCTAACTCAAGTACAGCAACACTTTTTGTAAGCCGAATGAAAATATCCTAAGGATGAGTTATAAAGTGTACGCACCAAAGAAAAGAAAACTGCGGAGAAAAAATTAAACTAAGGAAACAATGGATGTCTTAGAATCAAGAAACAATTGCCTAGCTTCACATATTGCCAAAGGAAATTATGAAACATACAAACATAGCATTTGTGAAACATATGAATACCGAAAATGGACTCAAGTTTTTCTCGAATTGTTATGATCTTAATTCTGTTTGAAATATTCTATGTTTTATTGTATTATGTTATTATACACGATAAGCTATTTATAATACATGAAAATAAAATCACATTTTGGCGTAGACGATTTAAAATCTGCTTTAACTGTTTGCATAGAAACTTCGCCATTTGTTACATAAAACATAATTATTTGTCACAAACTTCACTTATCTTTTAAAAAAATTGATGAAATTTTCACAGAATTCAAGAAATTCAAAATTTTTAATAGAACTGGTTGCAATATTGGTTTCTCAAATAAAATCTAATTTAAAACATTTGCTACATATCTCTAAGAAAGATAAAACTTCCGATAATCTGTGTTTTGCCCTGTTTTTAAGCCGAAAGTCCCAAAATAGAAAAGAACACAGATCCAGATTATACTGAAAGCTCTGTTTGCATAGAAAAGCTGAATAAAATGAGCGGAAGAAATGTCATTACAGAAGGGTAGGGCAGAGAGGAGAAGAAATAGAGTTATTTTCCACTTGATCTAGGGAGAATAAAAGAAGGATGACCCCTTATTCTCAAGCGGAAAAAAAACATAACCAAAACAAGCGCTGTTCAGATGTTTAGCAGTCGTTTATAAAGTCACTTCGACATGTATTACTTCACGTATACATAGTAGGTACAGCATTCAAACAAAAAATGCGATATAATCACCGTAAATACACGTTAATAAAAATCCATGACATAAAGAATATCTCCACGCCAGGTTACCCACATGGGAATACAGTAGACTTTAAGTGATAGTCAAATGTTTTAAAACTGGTTGTCTAGGTGACGTCTTTGAAATTCCGTTCTCTTTATATGTCCAATAGATCAAAAAATGAAGGTACAAGGGAATATGGGATTACAGTAGACTTTAAGTGATAGTCAAATGTTTTAAAACTGGTGGTCTAGATGACGTCTTTGTAATTCCGTTCTCTTTGTACAATGTTATCCATGTAAACCTGAGCCATTTCAATATAACCTGAGCCAAAACCTGAGCTTTCCCTTAAAGCTCGTAGAATGTAGAAATTTGTTTTAATGATCTCAGTGGCTATGGGAGAGTTGATTGAAATGTTGGAGTATGGTCCGCTGTGTCAGCTTCCAGGATCGTTGGTCCCATTTTCTTTGATACGACTGTAGACCTGAAGTTTATATGGGTATCTCCAAGATATTTGTGGAGCAGCTAGATGATCTCGAATCGAGAGAAGATTATTTCCAGCAAGATGGAGCAACGTGCATACATCTAATGACACCATGGAACTTGTAACCAGTTTCTTTGATAATCGAATAATCTCAAAATGTCTGTGGCCCCCCAGATCATCTGACCTAACCTCATCGATTTTTTCTTGTGGGGGTATCTAAAAAATAGGCCACGGACAATTATGTTCTCAAGGAATCCATTCGAACCGAATTAAGTAACATTGGCGAGGATTCTCTCCGTAAAACTTCAGAGAATATGGTGAGATGAGTACAAACATGTATAGATGCTGGTGGAGGACACTTCCAACATTTTCTCTGAGATGTAAATAGTGTAATGTAATCTCCCAAAGTTGCACGTGTGTTCTGTTATTGGTTCATAAGTTATGGCCTATTGAAATGGTTCAGATTTATATGGATCGCACTTCAAGAGATAAAACATGAATAAGAATTTGCCATTTGAGAAAGGTATAATTATTAGAAAACACTGATGCATATCTCGTAATTGTTTCTATAAATTATATATTTCTTATAAATAGTGTGTTTTAACAATATCTCCATTTTATGTAGTAGTATTTCGTCTATCTCTTACAGCTTACCAGTTATACAAGTCATTTGGAATGAAGAGGACATCTAAACCATTTTTGGAAAAATTAAAAAGTTTCTTTTAGTATTCTGTGTAAAGCGCAGTCTTGGGTGGAGGTATTTTCTTGAAGGTATTCGTGTCGCTTTCTTGAGAACACGCAGTATAAAAAGTACAAATTACAAGTTACCTACCTACCCAGCAGAACGTGTGCAGAGAATTTCATTTTGAGATGCGTCTCACAATCATAGCTCTTGAAGGCAGAGTCAGGGGTTATATATCACAGTGATGGGTACGTGTTTTTGGAGCAGGCTGTGACGCATAGCTCCACGAGATTAATAAAGAGGGAGGTCGTGAGGAGATGAGCTCGGTCCGTGAGCTGCTTGTGCTCCCACGATATGCCTTCTTCACTTGTTTTATGGCACAGCTGATAACAGCATCGCTACATAACCTCAATGTTGGTAAACAGCCCTGTCTTACGCAATTTCTGTTATGAGAAGAATAAAAATAAGAATAATGAGAAAAAACAAAAACTGAATTAGTTATTACGCTTTTGTTATTTAATAACTTGATAAACTGTGGAAATAAAAATTGCAGAATCACCACGGAGGTATCGAAAAAGTATCGAGTGAATTTTCTGAAGTATCGATACCATGAAAGTATCGTGAGTATCGAGGTATCGTAAGTTTTGAGGATTCATGCGCAATCGTTTAATGACAGTGAAGATAGAAATATAGATTTACAGTGGCTGTTCAATATTCAATCACCACGTTCTGCTAGAAGGAACACAGTACTTGGCACGAGGTTTTAGATCCATAAATCTCCCAAGTCCTTAAGTTTCAGATTGAAAAAAAAAAAAAAAAAAAAAAAAAAAAAAAAAAAAAAAAAATCTGCATACCTAATAACCCGGTTTCTGGAATCTATACCAGGCCTTATTATACAAACTTCATTTTTAACTTTATTAATTTTTAAATTATATTACACAAAACAATTTACAAATTTTGCAGATATAATCTACTTTCTACATTAACGAACTAACTAAACCTACAGATTACTGGATTCCAGTAACCTTACAAATCTATCCGTCTAATCTATTTAAAACAGTCTTTCTTCTACTTTACTTCTACACCAACAATATAAATCAAATCTACATTTCTACTACAGATTTAATTGTTATAACAAGCTAAGAAAGACTATTTCCTACAATTTTAAAATTTCCTCTTCTGCAACTGGTATCCAAAGCTTCCTCCTAGTGGTATCCATCTCCTAAAGGGACTGGCATCAGTAGATGGAGCTGGTTCCTCAGTTCCAGATATCCGAGTTGTCATCTTTCCGCTTCTGCATAATCAGTTGTATCTGTCCGCTCTGATACTCTCCATATTGTCACCTAATTATCGGAAGGCACGGCCAGCTAGCAGCCGGGTGTGCGGCAGGAGGCATTTGGGTCACGCCTACCCATTTATCTTGTAGCGTTAACGAGGGGTTAACGATGGTTGGAAAAACATCACTAGCCATCTCTTTCCCCTCACCCGGACGTCTGGAACCTTCAGGATGATTCACTGAACCGCGAGACTTCCAGAAACGGCAATCTTCCCTATATAAGGCCTGCAGTGGACGAGTCAGTCAGTTCTTGGCGAGCAGCCGTGAGGAGCGCCGAGTGAGTGAACGGACCGTGTACGTGCATCATAGGAGTTGTACGTAATTGTGAGTGTAGAGTGAACCTGTGCCAGACGAACTGACGAATTGTAATTGTGTGCGCTACGTAATTCTGTATAATCGGCAAGTGTTCCAACTGTAATTCGGTGGAAATAAATAACATTTTGAGTTTGTGCAATTGGACTTTTAATTTCACGAACCCACAAAGTCACAGTATATATTCCCTGATTCTCCTGGGATTCTCTTTCTGTCTATGGTTTCTGCTCCTCTTTCCAATATCCATAATTACGTCTTCTATTTATCGGTTGTGCGTCTTAAACTAGGTCTTCAAGTCTGGTAATCTATCTCTTCAGTTTCTCTTGGTCCTATTTTATTTCCCTCGAAAATCTCTTAAGTAATATTCTTTTCTCGTAGATTGAAATGTTCCTACATTTGTTTCTTGAAGTATTTTGTCGCGGGTCATATATTCCTCTATCATCTTAGCTGATATTATCTGAGACATATTTTCTATACGTGCATAATCTTCTACATAAACATTTTCCTTGAAGTTTCCTTCGACCACCTTCTACTAGTTCACTAGATTTATTGCACTCAAAAATAATATGTTCATACGAATCTAAACAGTTACATTGCTCACATAAATCTGAGTTCTTCTTCCCTATTCTTTTTAAATATACATTATATGGGCCATGTCCTGTAACAAAATGAAAAAATTCTTTTCTTGGTTTTATATGTTCCAATTTTAGCCTCTCTTTAATGTCCGGAAATAAATCATGTACTCTTCTTCCTACGTGTGCATTATCCCACTCTTCTTTCCATTCCTGTAATAAATAATTATTCACTTCTTTCTAAGTATTACATCTTTTCCCCATAATTTTAAAAAACATTCCCATATTCTTCTTTCTTTAGCCAGTAAGTTGCACCCCTTAATCTAATGATATAGTCAATAGGCCAAATTCCTGTTACTATTAGTAGGGCGAAAGTAGATGTCGTTTTTGTAGCTCCGCTGCTGCGAAGTAGTATTTGTCTCTGAGTTTTTCGGATTAAATTTGCACAGGATTTGACCCTTAACCTCTGTGCCCATGTACTTGCGCCATATCCTATTATACCTATTACAAAAATCATATGATATATCCTTGTTGCTGTAAAAGGTATTCTGTAGCTCTTTTATACAATTGACGCTAATTTCATAATGACATTTACTGCCTTTTCTCTTACGTACTTCATATCGCTGTCTAGAAGTAATTTTCCATCAAATTCTACGCCTAAATACCTAAATGTAATGTCTTTTTAAATTTACATTATAGATTTTAATAGTAGGGTCTATTTTGAATTCTCCCTTAAACATCACATATGCCGATTTATGTGGGGCTAATTTTAATTTGGTTCTGACACACCACTGTTCAAGGGCATCAATCATCCGCTTTGGTTTCTGTTCTAATTCTAATCTGTTCTTTGCTTCTACCATTATCATTAAATCGTCGGCGTAATCAATGATATCATATACCTCTTGCATATTCCCAATTTCTTCTAACACCGGCTCAGTTATTATATCACAGAAATTGAATAACAAAATAACTTCCAGTCTTTATTCATAAACAAACAACAGATGAACATCTGGCGTCGTGATCGCGTTTTGTTCAGTAGCTGGCAGTGCCATGGAGTATTGAATATGTATATGAATGGAATGATAAAATATTAGAGACAATCCTTTTAAAATCCGGAATTCTTGTGTCTTGCAACAATAGATAGCTGTAACCATGGACCCCCCGCTCTACATTTTCTAATGAGATTAGAGCGTACGAGGAAGGGAGCAACGATAAATCAAAGGACTTGAAGGATCTTTAACCAAGCACGTTGATTGAGAAGTAATCCGATTTGCCAGCAGACGTCAGGGCAAGCGCAGTCAAGAATGAAATGCAAGCGCTGCATTTTAGCGTCTGTTTTCTGCATTGCATTCATTAGGGCTGCCAACTTTTTTCTTCAAAATAAGGGAGACTAGTTACATTTATAAATAATATTCGATGTTTTTTCGATACTTCGCTGGTGATTCTGCAATTTTTATTTTATTTTAAAATCACAAACATTATTGTGGCAAGTAGAACATTACAAATCCCGAGAAATTGCCAGGAATGTGGTAACTGTACAGTAACATTATACAAGAAAATAATCGTGTGTCAACTGTCAGTTAACAGTTCCCAAGAAGAAATCACTACATATCTCACCTCCTCTTTTTAGTACACTGCATTACTGCAAAACAAATTCAACATTTCCAAAACTAAATATTTGTGTACTCCACCTGCAACAGTTTTCTCTGAAAGACTATTTAGTACAGCAGGACTCATATGTGACAGAAAAAGATGTAGACTTGACCCCGAAACAGTGAAAATGTTAGTATTTCTGAACAAAAACTTATAAAAGTGGACAGTTTTGCTTTTAATTGTCTAATGTACAGTTTAAAAATAAGAATACTGATGGTTTTAAGTTTTGTCTCATTAAATATGTCCATCTATTTAATTTTATTGTCATTACACAGTTCTACCAACATTCTATTTTGTTTTAGTTAAGTTAACATCAGGTATACCTCAAGGTTCAAAATTGGGACCATTTTTATTTTTACTTTATATAAATGACCTTTTTGAGTTGATAAGGAAGCATGGTGGTACTGTAATAGGATATGCAGATGATATAACCATAATAATAAATGAATCTACAGAAAGAGAAGTGGAAGATAAAGCAAAGGAAATCCTAAAAATAGTAAAACAGTATTTCTTGAACTTAGACCTAATGATAAATTTAAATAAGACATGCTGGATAAAGTTCGATCTCAAGAAGTGTTCAACAAATATAAAAATTACTGTTGATGGTGAAAGTATTCCAGAAACATGCCAAACAGAATTTTTGGGGGTAGTAATTGATAAACACCTAGGGTGGAAGCAACACATAGAATATATAATAAAAAAACTAAATAAAGGTATATACGTAATGAAACAAGTTAGACGAACTATGGATAATAAAACCTTAAAACAAGTGTATTATGCATTTATCTATTCACATATAAAATATGGGATATCTTTATGGGGTAATATAAATGCAAAAGAGGTGTTAAAATTTTCAGATTACAAAAGAAAGCTATCCGAATAATTGAAAATATTGAGAGAAGATCTAGCTGTAGGCAGATATTTAAGAAGCATAATATTTTAACTGTTCCATGCATATACATATATGAAAGCATTAAATATGTAATAGAAAGGAATACATGTAAAAAGAACTGTAATGTACACTCATATAATGTAAGGAATAAAGCTGACTATTTTAGGACCACACTAAGGGGAACACTAAACAACAGATCATTAGAAAGTATCGGAAAAGACATGTATAATAGATTGCCAGGTAAAATAAAGAATACTAAACTATGTAATATTAAGAATATAAAAAGGTATTTGTCAGAACAAGCTTTTTATAGTGTGGAAGAGTACAAAGCAAAAAAATGGAAAATAATGTACATTTTAGTTTCTAAGCAGTGCATATAGTAGACCTTTGGATGTAGTTTTATGTTTTTCTTATAATGTAAAATGACGTATCCTCTGTGTGAAATATAGGGGGGATGAATAAACTGAAAATTAAATTGAAATTGAAATTAAATTGATGGAAATTAAGAATTTCTTCATACTAGACGTAAATAGGCTAAGGTTTTTGATAGAGTCAACATGAAAAATTCAATGCCATAGCCGGGATTTGAACCACGGATCTCCTGGTTTTCGTCCAGTCGCTCTAACGCATTGAGCTAACATGGCCAACTTGCCGTTCTGATATATACGAGTCAAATGGAGAATTTAATGTCAGGACGGCACGTTGGCCATGTTAGCTCAATGGGTTAGAGCTACTGGACGGAAACCAAGAGATCCCCGGTTCAAATCTCGGTCATGGCATTGAATTTTGCATGTTGACTCTATCTATTCTATTTTGTATTGAAACTAAAAGTAGGAATGACTGTGTGGAAAATATCCTATATAGAGTATCGAGAAAAGCTGGTAAGCAAAACAAACGTTCCTATGTTAGTACAGAAGCAAATGCCTGTGCTCTTGACGAAGTGCCAGGGGCAGGGAGGGATGAAGCGAGAGGATACTAAGAAAGGCGGTCGATAAAGTCCCGGTTGGCGATTTGTACATCCTGCATTCCTCTCCCAAGCGAACTTACACATCCCTGACCCGAATATACAGGCAGAACTCTGATATAGTCAAACAGGTATTAAGGTCAAATGCAGAGATAGGAGGTATGTAATCATTCTTCCTTCTTTTATTCTGAATCTTCATTACCGATCTACACGCACGTGAAGAATACGAGGTGTCAGCTCAGAGGTGAAAGAAACGTCAGATCTCGTCGTTCGAGACATTAACCAAATGCAAATGAAACAGTTGTTTTGATCGTGGAGAAAATGACGCAGTGTTTTGTCTCGCTGATTTAAGATAGCAGAGTCGCTGTCTGACAGCGGAGCAGGTAACATCGCAACACCGTGACGACTTGTTTATCTTTCCGGCGCGAGAGGCGGCGTTAGTAGAACGGGGCAAATTGCCGGCCTAATTCTACATCAAATTTCTTTGTGTTTTCACGTGCGTACTTTCTACTCGTGAAGTGTTAATATTTAGTGTACTATGGCTGACCCCCCTGATACGGGGCAGCTAATCTACTCCGCAATGCAGACATGTTACCAGCAAGAAGAACAACTTTCTGCTTCCACTTCTCTACAGCAATCTCTACCGACTCTTCACTGTGAACCAGTCCAAACTTCACTCCGTCCTACGACTTCTGTTACTAGTGAAAATGACGAACGTGCTTCTAAGCGGCAGCGGACTTCAGGAGAATCCGTTGCGCCATTAGACTCCAACATGGATTTTGACTCGAATGATTGTGTACCAAATGGGAACTTGCCAGCAGACACCTCGGACGTCGGCCCTCTTCAGTCTTCGACGACGAGACCTTCTACACTATCTCCTCCTTCCACGTCACGTCCTACAACAACACCCTCTACACCTGGCGTCTCTACACCACGTAGCCATTCCAATCGTTATAGCAGCGCAGATCCCGGACCTTTTTATGTGTTTATTGAAAGTTTGGATAAGAATGTGGGTAAGTTACACCCCATGAGTGTGGGTAAACTGCTATTTCGTCACAACCCGACAATCCGACGTGCAATTGTGCATATTACCTCAGCAGGAAAAAACCGACTGAAAATTGAGGCAGCATCGGCAGAGGCCGCTAACACTATAGTAGAATCACCGGCATTTACTGGAACATCTTTGGAAGTTTACATTCCCAATTTTCTGATACACAAACAGGGTGTTATTCGCAACGTGGACACCAGTCTCTCAGAAGAAGAAATTGCTGAGTTTCTAGAGAGTGCCTACCCTGTTATTTCTGTCCAGCGTTTTTCTCGACCCACTAGCGACCCTGCAGTACGGGTCCCCATTCCTGTGTGTAAGATTACCTTCCGCTCTCAAGTGTTGCCGACTCATGTAGTCATCTTTGGAACGCGATGCCCGGTGGAACCTCGTGATCCTCCAGTCTACATCTGCACTAAGTGTTTACGCTTCGGCCATCGCTCGCATCAGTGTCGGAGTGCGGCTAGATGCGGTAAATGTGCTGGACCCCATTTCTTAGAAGACTGCACCTCTACCTCAGGTCCTTGCTGCATTCACTGTCAGGGAGCTCACCTGGCAACAGACAGAAAATGCCCAGCATACCATCAATACCGGGAGGCACGGGTGGCAGCTTCTCGAGCAGATGCCCATTGCTCGCCTCAGCCATCTCGACCAACTTACTCACAGGCCATTAATGGAGCCCTCTCGATGACAGATACACGGTCTTTCCCTCCTCTCCCTGGAGCAATATCTCCTACAAAGTCAGCCAGTACTCTTCCGCCGCCTTCCTACACTCCCCGACCAGCACCTTCACCAGGAATCCAACCGGCCGTTGCCCTCCCCACTCCGACTTCACCTGCTGTTTCGGTGCCTCGTGTGTCAACACGACCTCCCCCGGACCGAGTTCCGCATTTTCCCCCAGTTCATTCCACTCTGTATATTCCACAACGAGTACCTGTATCTCCAATAACTCATAATCCTTATCCGCCATCTTGGGCGGGTCCTTCATCGCCGTCTGCTCCCACTAGTTTGCAGCTTGTGGAGCAACTACTACAGCTCATAGTTCCTGTATTATCTGCTTTTTCTCCTTCCTCAACGGCCCCTGTTCAACTTGAACTTCTCCGCGACTTCCTTACCAGCTTATTACAAAGCTCATAAACCAACGATGACAACCCAACATTACAGCATGGCTTCAACCCTGTTGCAATGGAATTGTCGTTCTCTTCGAGCTAATTATGACTCTCTTGTGCAAGAACTCTTTGTACGCCACGTCTGCATCGCCCTGCTGTCTGAAACTTGGTTGACTCCGAATACGTCTCTTCGTATACCTTCTTTCTGCCTCTACTCCAAGGATAGGACGGACGGATGGGGAGGAGTTGCAATTCTGGTGCACTCTGCTATTCCACATTACACCATTCAGATAGACCACAGCCAAATACATTCTTTTGAAGCCGTGGCGGTGAGGACTCTGCTTTGTCAACGAGAGGTCACAGTTGTCTCATTGTACTGTCCCCCTAGAATGATCATCACCAGTCGAGAATGGTATCATTTCCTGCGCCAGTTACCAACCCCCATTTTACTCGGCGGAGATTTTAATGCTCATAATACCACATGGGGTTGTGACCTGACCGACGCTGCTGGCAGAACGCTTTTGGACTTCATCGAGGACTCTGGTTTGGTTCTTCTCAACGATGGGTCTTCCACCCTGCTCACTCGGCCCGGACACCGACCGTCAGCGATTGACTTGACGCTCTGCTCCCCTTCCCTATCTTCTGAACTCCAATGGAGGGTTCTTCCCTTTACAATGGGCTCCGATCATTTCCCGCTGGAGATTTCGACTATTCTTCCGCACGTTTCTGTGGCCCACCGGCCTTCGACCAGATGGAACTTACGGCGTGCCAATTGGGTCAAGTACGAACGTATTCTCGAAGCCACCGTTTCTGAGATTCCCAATGATCGTCCTCCGTTGGTGCGTTACGACACCTTTCTACAGTGTATCAATAGTGCGGCTTTGCTTTCCATCCCAGAGAAACGGCCAATTCTTACGTCCCGTGGTGTACCATCTCCTTGGTGGAATGCAGAATGCAGTCGTTATGTTGCGAAGAGGAAATTGGCGCTCAGTACCTACCGGCACAACTCTACATGGGACAATTTTCTGGCCTATAAACGGGCCGCAGCTGAGGCCAAACGTTTTTTACGACAGTGCAAAAAGGAGTGCTGGAAGACCTTTTGTGCCAAACTCTCTAACACCACCCCACTTTCTCAGATTTGGGGGTTTATTAACAAATTGAGGAAGAAGCCAGTTCCTACCCGCCCTCTGAGGGATTGGATCGCTGAGCTTGCAGATCACATTGCTCCGCCATCCGTGACATCACCACCAGCACCTACTGGTCTCTCTTCTTCCGGGGACTCGCACCACACCTTGATGTCAGCATTTTCCATGTCTGAACTCCAAAGTGTACTGAAGTCGTCGTCGAATTCAGCTCCGGGTTATGATCAAATATCCTATAGCATGCTCACCCACCTTCCTCCTCGTGCGAAGATGATCCTTTTGGAACTATTCAACGACCTTTGGGCCTCCGGCGTCTTCCCCGAGAGTTGGACTACACAGATCATTGTACCTATCTTGAAGCCGGGGAAGGACCCTAGCTTTGGTACCTCTTATCGCCCGATCGCTTTGTCTTCCTGTATCGCCAAGACCTTTGAACGCTTGCTTAAACAACGACTTGAATGGTGGCTGGAATCCCGGAGATTATTACCCATGTCCCAATATGGTTTCCGCAAAACCCGGAGTACTTTGGATAGTCTCAGCATCCTGACTACTGACATCGAGCGTACCTATTTGGAACAAGGATATCTGACAGCCATCTTTTTGGACATTTCCGGCGCCTACGACAGTGTTTTACTGCCAGTTTTGCTTGGGAAGCTGCAAGCACTAGGTCTTCCTCCTCGGTACTGCTCTGGCATTTATAATCTTCTCCGACATCGCCTCATCTATATCCGTTCTCCTGATAACTCCTTCTTCGGCCCTAGAATAGTAGTTCGAGGATTGCCCCAGGGAGCGATTTTGAGTCCTCTTCTTTATGCACTTTATACGTCGGATTTAGACTCTCTATTTAGTCCTCACATTCGAGTTCTCCAGTACGCTGATGATATCTGTTTGTACGCTCGGTCCTCTAGTTTTTGGATTACTCGTCTGTGGCTTAGTGATGCAGCCACCGATTTATCAACCTGGGCCTCTGAACACGGATTACATCTTTCACCTTCCAAGTCTACAGTCGTAGTGTTTACTAGGAAACGACGGACATTTCCTGATGGCGTTATCAGCTTGGGACCTTTCACTTTTACCCTTGCATCATCCGCAAAATTTTTGGGTATCTACTTGGATAGTCGCCTTTCATGGAGTCGTCACATACAGCATCTCATCTCCAAGATTGGTGCAACCCTTAATGTTCTACGCAGTATCGCTCATTCATGTTGGGGTGGGGACGCTTCCATATTACTTCTGCTATATCGTTCCCTAATTCGGTCGGTGCTGGACTATGGCTGTATCTTCTTTGGCTCTGCTTCCACATCGGTCTTGCGCAAGTTGGATATCGCTCAATACCGTGCTCTTAGATTTTGCCTGGGTGCTATGCTTTCTACACCGACGAATGCACTTTTGGTTGAGGCCTCAGAACCACCATTGGAGATACGACGACAGCTCTTAACACAGCGCTTTCTATTGCGAGTTTTCTCCGTGGATGCCCACCCAGTATTGCGGACGTTGCAGTATCTTGCTGCTAATTATCTCAACGTGGATTTTCCAGCTGTACGACGATTGCCCTTACTCTTACTGGGTTTTCGGTCTCTATACCACGCTTTTCCCTTAATTTTGAAAAGTCCCTCTCTTCCGGGGTTTCAATATCCATATGACTTACACTTCTTGAATGTTTCGGTGCATTATCTTCCTGATCACATCATTCGGACCCCAGACGTGAACGTCACCCTCTCTCATTTCTTGCAGATTACATGGCCAGATTTCACCACGATTTACACCGACGGTTCTAAATCTGCTGATGGAGTAGGTTACGCATACGTCTGTCCTTCTACTAATGCCCTGGCTCGATACCGCCTACCTATGGAGGCTTCCAGCTACACTGCAGAGGTTTTGGCCATTCGTGACGCTTTGCAATATGGGATTTCTCAGGGCTTCCCCAAACTGCTGATCTTAACCGATGCGCAGAGTGTGCTGCAGAGACTCTCATCTCCCCGCTGGACGAGAGATATGCACTGTTATCTTTACGAGATACTGACGTTGGTGAACAACGCTACCATAGCTGGACATCAAATTCACTTCCTTTGGATCAGAGGGCATGTCGGAATTCGATACAATGAAGTCGCCGATCGCCTGGCAAAAGAGCGACTCACCCAAGGCACCTTCCAAGGCATCCAACTGCCCTACACGGATTTCTTCCCGGTCCTTCATCGTGACGCCTATTGTCGCTGGAATGACGCCTGGATTCGTTCGCAGTCCATCAAAGGCAAACACCACGCCGCCGTTCAGACGCATCTATCCACGACCCCTTGGTTCTCCAGCTTCAGGATTGCACGTCGACATCTCACCTCCATCATTAGAATGCGACTTGGACATGGATGTTACCCTGCGCATCTACACCGACTACGTCTCATCGATTCCCCTGTATGTCCTGATGACCCAGGCGAAACCGCTGACCTCAATCATCTCCTGTTCAGTTGCTCTCGCTACCGAGCCCACCGTTCTTCCTTCCTCCGCCGCCTACTTCAGCAGTCTGTTCCTTTTCCCGCTAGCGTCAACACCATATTACAGTTATGCAACAAACCTGTATACCAAGCTCTTCTACAATTTCTTAAAGAAAGTGATCTACAGATCTAGTCTCCTCCCATCCTCTTAAACTTCCTTACATTATTTTTCTTATTTTTCCCTACGATGGCCATATGGGATTTTACCGAAGGCCAAAAAAAAAAAAAAAAAAAAAAAAAAAAAAAAAAAAAAAATAGCAGGTTTTTCAAGGGCGCGTGTGCTCTTTTGTTTCGGCTCTGTCGTTACGCATTTCCGGTATTGTACTTAAAAATTCACCAGGATAAAGAGAACAACACTTTCCACTTGGGAAAAAGGTATAAACATTCAGAAATTCCAATTAATAAGAACAAGTATCTTGGAAACGTTTAATTCTACACAATAAATTTGGACACACAAACTTTAACGAGATATTCTTACAGTGTACCGTATAACTTAGCTGTTTATTTTTGCTGAGTTCTTGGTTGTTTCTTACTGCTGCTCATATATTCACTGACAGTGCAACACGTACGTAAATCTTGTTGTTCAAGCGCAAGAAGTCGTGTGGAGAATGATTCAGGAGTGGGCGGACATAATTGAGAGCTCCACGTTATGGAGCACTTAGTAGATCTCCAGAACAAAAGAATCACGAATAAACAGAACAAGAGAGCGGAGGAATGAACTACCACGAGTATCAAAACTGAACAATAGTGTTCACATTAAACCATTGTATGAAAATAAACATTTAATAGATAAATTATAAAGGCTTGACAACCTCTGAATAATATATACGCTTATGCGTATCTGTACATCTACGGTTGAGATAAAATTTAGGTTATGTTCAACTGAGAAAAACAAATATTTGACTACGGATTACAATATATTCCACCAATTTTCAATCTCTCTACCGTATTATATATTACGTGAATAAAGTAACATTCCACCGAAAAATTTGATAAACAGATTTAATGGAAAATGCATGTTTTGAAGTCAAAAAAGTATTATTAGAATAAAATGCGCGTGAGTTTGTGAACAAAATGCTGATAAAACTGTGGAACTACACTTTCCAAAGGTGCTGACAAAAATTTAAAAGACATCTCCACTCCAGACCTATCACATACAACGAAGAACTGTCTTAAATATTGATTTTCTCAAAAAAGAAAAAAAAAAAAAAACTATCCAAAAATGTTGGTTAAAAATTCCTTTTGAGATATTTTCAAGACAAATACAAAATATATATCCAAAATGTTCTGACAATGTTCTCTGAAGTCACCTTCATTCTGAATAACTTTTGTATAACTACTAAACAGTAAAAGATAGGCAAAGTATTACTACACAGAAATGTAGATCTTGTTAAAACATACAATTTATGTCAAATACATTTCTGTGTAGAGCTAACCGTTTCCGACATATTTCCTGTTATTTGTTTGAGTTGTCTAATACTTACAGTATTATCAAACAGCAAGTCGTTATTCATTTTTTATCTCTTGGACATACAAAGAGAACGGAATTACAAAGATGCCACTTACACAACCAGTTTTAAAAAATTTGACCATCACCTAAAGTCTACTGTATTCCTATATTCCCTTGTACCTTCATTTTTTATATCTTGGACATACAAAGAGAAAGGAATTTGAAAGACGTCACCTAGACAACCAGTTTTAAAACATTTGACTATCACTTAAAGTCTACTGTATTCCCTTGTAACTACAATTAGATAATGTTTATCTTGAAGTAGACAGAGCAATAAGTATATTCGTACAAGAGTTAAGAAACTCATGTGAAAGACATGAAATGTTCAGAAGAAAGCGTATAGCTCATAAACAAAAACTCCTTAAAATGTTTACAATTTTCATAAGAAGATGAACCCATCTCCAGCTATTTGATCTCAATGTTTTGGTAACTGATCCGTACACTTAAGACAGAAGCAGTCACTGGTACTCTTACCCTGAGAGGAAGCGATGGCCACTATAAGAAATAAATCTTTTAATGTATCGGCAACGAACTTGTAAGCAACGTATAATTAATGGAGACAGAAATAGAATGTGTAAGGAGATAGTAGTGCTGAAAGAAAGTGTAACAAAAACTCGTTACAGGATAAAGTTTGGGAGCAACGTTCCTTTACATACTTCCGGAGCTGTAGATACTGTCCAGACCTTTTGGAAATATTCTTCAAATCTGCACCACATCATTTTTGCTCGGAAGATGTGGTATATATTAGAAAACATGTGTTGAAGTAACATTACTATCTACTTCCTGTATCTACTTCAAGATAAACATTATTGTAGTTACAAGGAATACAGTAAACTTTAAGTGATAGTCAAATGTTTTAAAACTGGTTGTCTAGGTGACGTCTTTGTAATTCCGTTCTCTTTGTATGTCCAAGAGATAAAAAATGAAGGTACAAGGGAATATGGGAATACAGTAGACTTTAAGTAATAGTCAAATGTTTTAAAACTGGTTGTCTAGGTGACGTCTTTGTAATTCCGTTCTCTTTGTGTGTCCAAGAGATAAAAAATGAAGGTGCAAGGGAATATGGGAATACAGTAGACTTTAAGTGATAGTCAAATGTTTTAAAACTGGTTGTCTAGGTGACGTCTTTGTAATTCCGTTCTCTTTGTATGTCCAAGAGATAAAAAATGAAGGTGCAAGGGAATATGGGAATACAGTAGACTTTAAGTGATATTCAAATGTTTTAAAACTGGTTGTCTAGGTGACGTCTTTGTAATTCCGTTCTCTTTGTATGTCCAAGAGATAAAAAATGAAGGTACTAGAGAATATGGGAATACAGTAGACTTTAAGTGATATTCAAATGTTTTAAAACTGGTTGTCTAGGTGACGTCTTTGTAATTCCGTTCTCTTTGTATGTCCAAGAGATAAAAACTGAATCAGGACTTCCTATTTTACAAAAGTATAAGTATTGGGTAAAATAAACAAAAAACAAGGAATATCTCGGAAATGATTAACTCTACGGAAAAAATAAGTTTTTAATATAAAGTGTTTGTTTTAACAAGGTCTATATATTTGTGCAGTAATATTTTATCTCTTACAGCTGACCATTTATACCAAAGTCATTCAGAATGTAGAGCACTTCTAAGGATATTTCAAGAAAATTCAAGAGATAGACTTCATTTTCATTTAAGTATTTTAAACACATGACATTTTAGTTATCATTAGGGCTATTTTTGAGAAAATAAAAAAAATTGAAAAATTTTCCACCTAAGGGTTGTCTAGGGTGGGGAGATTTTCTTAAACAATTTCGTGTCACATCTCTAGAAGGAACGGAAGGTTTGAGTTATATGCTGGTCACGGAAAGAGAGCCCGTCGCTGTAGCGTGGTGATAGCGTGACGTTCAAGAGGTTTCGAGTTCTCATCTCGATCGGGGTGATAAGGCTTTTTTCTGGGTTTTCCCTTATCATTTCATTCATCATCCGATAAACGGCTTAATTAAACAAATTTTTTCTAAGATATACATAAGTTTTAGATTCAGGGATGCTAAAACGGTTATTCCCGAACCATACATACAAGGGAAAGTCATTTTTGGAAGGGGGTGCTGAATTCATGTAGTCAAATGTGCGCTTATATAAGCAGTTTTTAAATTCTTGGTAGAGCTACTGACATTTAAAGATGTAGAAGAGGAAGTTACTGGTATGCAAGAAGCTAGTTAGTTCCTGCAATACGCAGCCCGCGGCGGGGTTTTTTAACCTCTGTAACTACGTCCTTGCTTTTTATTAGCTTTCAACGACATTGATGCTCGTTTTTATTCATGCACTAACTCAAACATCACTGTAACAAGTTGTGAAAAATAATAAACTGTTTGTTTATCTTTATTTCGATCTTTCTAAGTTTCTGTAGCCTGCTTTCTCGAAGTTTAACAAATGAATAACGTCTCTAGCTAGTGATTTATACTACGATATATATGAATGTCGTGATTGCAGTGCTGGTAACGTAACTTACCTGCGAGTTTTGCGTAAATCACTGTACGTATATGTATAAGCTATATAAATGCTGTAATCTTTTGGTATGTTTATTACTGCAGGCATTAAGTATACTAATGGCCGATTTCATCAACAGATGTTAACTTAACATGGGTTTAACAATAGTTATAACAAAAGTGGCTTTTCATCAACTTGTTAAACTAACAAGTCAAATTTCTGATGTTAAGTGCTTAACAATTGTAAATAGTCGAAATGGCGAGCATGAACTCAGCTGTTGATGTCGATTTGATATATGTAAGACCGTCTAAATGACATTCGTAATAGAGTACGGCCTATGAGGAGAAATGATTTTGAGGAGCTATCAGAAGAAAATTCTCTACAGAGGTATAGACTGTCGAAACAGGTTGCTATTACTGCGGAAGTATAAGAGAGGTTAGAACATGCATCGAAAGGAATATGCCGATCTCGCCTTTGCTTCAAGTATTAATAACTTGGCGATTTTATAATTCACTGAATTATGTGGATAATACACTACCACCTTCCGTCTTGAAACGTTCAAGTCACTTGTCCTTCGCACCTCGTTTTAAATTTATGTAATACTTTTCGTGTTTCTAGTAATGACACATGTATTTGAATTAAATTTGTTTCCAATTTTTCCCCACGTGACATCTTTCTCTTTTACATTCACCGCAACTCTCCTCCTATTTTCCACGATATCGTTATACTTCGCCACCAATTGAATTAACAATTATTCCTCCATCGATGAGAAATTTGTCTCGCGGATTTTGTTTACGATTTTGTTCACCCGCAATTTTTTCAGCCGTGTACAGACGAAAATGAAAACAAAAGCGCATCGCAGTACGTTCAGAAAATAATACGACTCATCCATAGTTTTCTATAGCTGTGATATTTACAACTTTCTTGGTGTTCACACATGTTTGTTAACATTTTCAGAAAACAGGTTGGTCAAATGCAAGAAATTTAACAGTTTTTGTTAGCGGTCTTACAATTGTTACGCTACATTTGTTAACGTCGATTTTAACATCTGTTGGTGAAATCGGGCATAAGAGGATCGTCTCCTTTGCAATGTTCAACTATAAGCAGCAATTTACCTTATGTATTTTAAAATTGTACATACGTGGACTATAGGAACGCTTGTAAGGATGACAAGCACAAACGTCAAGCTCCCAAAAATATATTAATATATTATTTTTTTTTAGACTAACGTAAAATTTAGAGTTGGGTCATTATCAGTTTTTCTCGATACTTGATACCGTCATTTCTACTTCTAGGACAAAATAGAATGTTGGTAGAACTGTGTAATATCAATAAAATTAAATAAGTGTACATATTTAATGAGACAAAACTTAAAACTACCAATGTTCTTATTTTTAAACTCTACATTAGACATTTAAAAGCAAACCAGTCCACTTTTATAAGTTTTTGTTCAAAAATACTAGCGTTTTCACTGTTTCGGGGTCAAGTCTACTTCTTTTTCTGTCACACATGAGTCCTGCTGTGCTGAATAGTCTTTCAGAGAAAACTGTTACACGTGGAATACGCAAATATTTAGCTGCCTGGACATTTTGAATTTGTTTTGCATTAATGCAGTGTACTAGAAAGAGGAGGTGAGATATGTAGTGATTTCTTCTTGGGAACTGTTACCTGACAGTTGACACACGATTATTTTCTTGTATAATGTTACTGTACGGGTACTACATTCCTGGAAATTTGTTCTACTTGCTGCAATAAATTATGTTGTTTTAAAATTGAATAAAAATTACAGAAAAATCACTGAGGTATCGAAAAAGTATCGAGCGAGATTTCTGAGGTATCGTTCATGTCGATACCACGCAACTATCGTGAGTATCGATATATCGATATCGCAAGTATTGAGAGCCATCTCTAGTAAAATTACATTAGTCAATAACTTTGTCGGAACGCTGCGCGGCCGGCCGGCGAGGCTCGTTGCTTTGTGGGCTATGCGGGTGATAGAAGTCTACGGTAAATACAGTATGGTTTTTCGTGTAAGCTTAACTCATTAATATAAGCTCTTAAGTAGGAACTAAATTGCTCACTCTTTCGTCGTTGCTCAGACACATCTGGCACCTGCTTAGGAATTTGCCCAATTTCTCCGCAATTCCCTCTGAGAAATAGCAGTAATTTCTTCTCGAGTATTACTTTTAAGTTCGTCTAAACTTTACACATCAAAACCACAAACTTTCGACACCTGTCTATGAATTTCCTAGACCAAAATACCTTTATAAGCCTAAAAACGTAACATTCTAATAGCAGACAAATCTAAACTAGCTTCCTCTTTGCAAACGGACTTGCGCCATAGAGTGTAAACAGAGAAAACCACTTTAGTGACCGTTGCTCCGGAAGTAAACCATAAATCACGAACGATTTTTTTTTTAACCTAGCTTGTTTTGGAATTCTTCTCTGTTTATTTTATCTTCTTCGTCCTTTTATTTTTGTAAGTGGATGCAACAGTCGCTGGTTTGTTTTGTATATCTTTAACTTCTTCCGCAAGGGAACGTATCCGTTTTAGTTGCACTGCATAACTCAGAATGTTGTTACCAATGCAGTTCGTCTCACATCTCTTTTACTCAGTCTGTAAAACATGTTGACAGAACGCTGAACAATAGAAACAGCATTCTTAATTGCTTCTAATTCCAGAATGATAGACTGCGCAGTAAGATGGCGTCATTGGGAAACAGTTGAAGCATTCCAAAACAAACAGATGCACATCAATGCATCCAGTTTAACTTCTATGGCCGTAACGGTGATTTATCTTTCAGAAACAACTGATACGGTTTAGGTTTGTAGCTGTCGCGTATTTAGCTCATGTGTTTGTTTATTTTTACTATGGAACATCCCAATTCGCTCACTTATAATATTTCACGACTTCGAAGTGTAGAGAATGATTCTAATTAAATATCCGCGCTCCACTCTGGAACTTGTAATTAGGTTATAAAGTGCAGTCTTACTACAATAGGTACTAATATTATAGAGATAAATATTTGCGTGCGAAGTAATATGTATAAACAAAACATAAACTAACTTCAATTTTCTTTCCTGACTTCTAAAACGTTAGTAACTTAGATTATCCACAGACAGTTTACAAGGAAGAAATAACTCACTTCTACAAAACGAGATTATATCGATAGTGTATTCACTATGTGCACACGGTGATTTTAGAAACCATGAAATTTATTTTGATATTGCTATCAAGATTAAAAAACACTGTTGTTCCCAGTAAACACAGAGTATAAGATGCATAATTTCAGTCCCGAAATGACTAAAAGGGGTTCATAATTAATATGTTTGCAAATAAAACTTCAATTTTTTGCTGAGGATGCCATGGACTGGTAAATAATTGTTACTCTACAGAAAATTAATGCAAAAATAAAGCAATATACGCAGATATTTAATTCCAACAAAAGAACTGGGCTCTAATTTGACGTCTTTAAGATATTTGACGTTATAAATGCCTTTTGTTTTCAAATTTCTCTAATGCTGGAATTCCTCTACCATTTTCGATGATTTCTTTATTGTTTACATAGATAAATGAAGATAAATTTAGTTTCAAAGTACATAACACACACGCTTCACTACTCCGCAAACTGCTTCCAGGAAGTGATATTCCTAATAAACAAAACGCATGAAATTATACACTTAGAAATTAAATTAGACAAAAATCCGCCACATCGCGTAATACTAAACAACTATTAATATTTATAAACAAAACATTAAATGATTTTTATTTTCTTTCCTAACCTCTAAAAGGTAGTAACTTAGATTATCCACAGAGAGTTTACAAGGAAGAAATAATTCGCTTCCACAAAACGAGATATCGATAGTGTATTCAATTACGACCATCTTTTGCGGCTTCAGAAAACTGGTTGCAAAAGTATTTTGAATATATATTCCCATGCGTTATTTGAAATATCGCTTAATTTTGCACTTAAAGAATTTAATGTATTGTTAATAAAGCGGCATCAGTGCTTCTGTTGTTTCCATAGAATACACGTTCCTTTTAGCGACTGCGAGAACAGAGAACGCAGCAAAACAAAGCACAATCGGATGTTTACAATCATAGAAGACGATACTCCGTGGCACAGCTTCCGCTTGCAAACGAATCAATCTCTAGAACTAGGTCAGTTGATGACATTTTAATTATTCTAGTTTATATGTTTACCGTGGAACAATATCTTTATAAAGAGTAGTTATGGGAAGCATACAAGTAAAAACTGATTCGGAATCTACTCCAACAATTAAAATAAGGAAGAGATATTCCTATGATTTTTTAACTACGTTAACTTCCGAGGTAACCCATATTTAAAATTTGTATTCAAAAGACAACGAAGGTGCAGCAGTAGATGTTTATGAAAGAAATGAATATTGTATATACATTCTTTTAAAAATATTTTTGCTACATAACCTCTCTATCTTACGTGACTCTTGGACTTGAGAAACAATTGAAGGCGCCATTACTCGCTAAACTGCAAGTTTTCTTACCGTTCTTTCTATTAATTTTAACCGGTAAACACCGTCATACTCTCTGCAGACGCTGGGAAGTGATTTTAGTTAAAGATTCAGCTCAGCGGAGAACTGAACCAAGCATGTCGCGTTTGAGCACCGTTTGCAGATGATCATGACTTAAATATGTTTAGAAAATTGAAAAAAGAGTAGGCATAACTGTTGGGTAGTGAGAAATGAATTAAATAAAACTAATTATTGTAAATGTAGTAACTTTCTTATTTATGTGACGTGAAACAGAAGTGAGAAAGGGAGATAAAAAGAATGTCAAAAATATTGAATAAAATATTATGGAATAAACACAGGTTTGAAACAAAAATAAAATCACAAAACCGTAGTTAGAAATATGAATACTTTGGATATTAAATTAAATATTAATGTGTTAAAACGGCTTTCTTAAGAAGATGTTTTATAAAGTTAAAGTTTTACAAAATTATGGCCTGTATATTATGGGCACCAGTTTTAGACTTTGACAGAAACAAAAAACAATTACACTAATTGCATTTTACATTTCAGATACACAACACCAAGCGTTTAGTTCGTGGTAGCTTTATTTAGGGTATCTAAAACTGTTTCGATATATTTAGAAGCTATTTTAAATGCCCAAAATGTATTTTTAAGGACCTAAAACCCAAGATCTAGACAAATAAAATACACAATTTATAGCAACTTGTGTTAAAGCATCAAACAAAAAAGACACGTTTTAAATAGCGTTCTGTACTTCAAGCTGTTAAAACAGCAGCGAATCGTAATTTTAAAATGTGTTATTTGTAACTGTTATTCGGTTCGAGTTCTCGTGCTGAGAGGAAAGATTAACTGCTACAAACGTAATGTTTAGGGCTGGTCATGTCCTGGTGTTCCACAAAACAAAACAAGTACTACAAAAGCTAACATTCCAATGGAATTCTTCCACAATCAATGATGCTCATCTGTAAACTTTGAATATCTGTCCCGTTATATACAGCGGGAGAGCGCTGTGTTCTCTGCACCTGGCCTCACCTGATTAACATTTGTTACAAATACAAAATACGTTATTGTCTCTCCAATGTTTCCTTATGCAATTTTAGTTTCTTACTCCTCGGCATATCTAAATAAATTCTTCCCAGACATTGCATGAGTTACAAGCGTGGCTAACTTATAAACGAAAATTCCAATAAATACCTTATTTCGTATTTAATTCAATTACTAGGATAACAAGTTTTTTTTCAACAAAATTCCCGAAATAAAACTATCCTTAGATGGAAAATCTTACCAAGATTTTTGTTTTCTTGAAAATGACTGAAAATATTTTGATTAAAAGTTTTGATTTAAGATTCTTACATAACAAAATGTACATCTAGCATTTTTTGGGGTTAGCTTCTGAAGTAAAGATCATTATGAATGACTTTTTCACAACTGATAAACTGTAACTTAACCTCACAAGAATGTAGATCTCAAATACAATTTTTTGTAAAGTTAGCCATTACCGAAGTATTCGTACTGTGGGTTCTAATTTCAAAGCTTATATTTTCCTCTACTGCTAAGTTTATTAGTTTAGCTAACACTCACTTGTAAAGTTATAAATTAACGTACTAAAGTAAAATTTTAATATTAAGGATGGACTTTATCCACTAGGCCTACATTTCAAGTATAATATTTACTGTAGTTTTAACATCGAAATGTAAATCTACAGCTACAACTTGTATTCACTCAGTTATTAACAAATATTCCCCAATATGAATCATTTGTTATACCAACAATTAAAACAAAAGACTAGCCAACATCGATTGGTATTAGCCAACTATGTTTGTGACAACACGGCCTTGATCTAAATAGTCTAAATAGTCCTTTATTCCAGATAGTAAAATTATAAATAATTTTATTACAGTTTAATTTAAAAGGTAGTAATCCTTTTTAATGATTAGGGTAAGTTTTTTTATAAAACATTGTACGCTACAAGACTTAAAATACCTTTTGGTTCTCTATTAACACAACTGTTAAACTCGTCAGACATTATTAAGATTTCTCAGATCCAAGTCTGTGCTAAAATATGTCGTTTTACAAGTTACAACTTTGTAGTTCAGAGTAGCCGGTCTCATTTCCAGTTATTGGTACAAGTCATGGAGTACGAAATACCAACATTATGTTTCGTAACGTAATGGTATGGAAAACTGATTTTTTTTCCTTATTCAGTATAAACGATACCCAATAACAATGACTAGAGAACGGAGGGGGACATATAGCACCTCTACCCAACGTAGATCTTAAGTGTAGGAGTAACAGGTGAGGGGAAAGAACAGTAGGAAAGCTCGGCCCACATCAGACGGCTTAGAGAAGGCTGGCACCTTCCACTGAACCACCTACGCTACCCATTGACTGACACTGCGCCTACCTAAAACATGAAAGGGGCAGCGGAGTGTCAGGAAATGTCGGCATAGACACAGGAGCATGGTCAGAATGCTTCACGAAGGAGTCGAAACCACCTGGGTCGAGTACTTGTGCAATATTTCACGTTGCCTCAAACAGGTGCATTCGTGATGCAACAATGGAGCTTCAATTAGCCACCCAGGCTTCACAACCGTAACGGGTCAACATGGCTGTACCGGATGGACATGTCTGACTCAAAACAGTGGTAGACAAGTTTGGATTCAGACCTTGAACCAAGTACATGCATTTGCCTACCTGTGCATTTATGGATTCAACGCCAACAGAAAATGATGCTGCATTTTCCCCTCTTGAATATACTCGTAACATAACTGACACGCCAATTTAAATCCCACGGAAATATACAACAAAATAATGAAACTTATAGAAGAAGGCGTATTCCTTAACGGCTTCCACAGAACCTTTGTCACAAGGCAGAAGTAACCACCTAACATATAAATTTGTCATAAGGTGAGTGAGTGAGCGAGCGAGTCGTGTTTTAGGGCCCGTCGACAACGAGGTCATTTGGGCCCGGTCATAAGGTATATCTTTGTTAAAACATAGAAAACAGAAGAATAACTACGTTTTCACGGCCTCCCACACTAACAAAAGAACGAATTTATAAAATATTGATTTTTCCATCATAGAGTAACAACAGAAATATATTTAATTATATTTGTTTTGTCTTTTCTGTATAATTTTATGTTCATTTGTTACTGAGAATAAACAAGATTATAAATACCTATTTTAAGGATATTTTCTCTGTACATAGCCAGAGATAACCCGAATGTCGACAGCTATATGTTTAATTTTGATATTTAAACAGTACTTTTGAATGTATTTTATGTATATTCTTCTGTTTTTGTAGCATCCTGGGAATTTTAACTAAGCCTTCAAGTGTTTTATATAAAAATCCAAGGCTATTAAGGCAAGTGCAACCCAAATGTACACGTTTTAGAGATAAACTGAGAAACCACGAGTAACGTTGGGTATTTCAGTTAGTAGTGCATGTTGTTTGGGATTATAACATGTCAATTTTAGTCAAAACAAAAAGCATTTTGCATATACTATACAATAAATCTATTCTTACACATTTTTAGGCTGAAATCAGAAGCTCCACTGTAAACGTCCTGTATCTATTAAATGATGTACACCTATTCTTTAATACTTTTGTGTTATGAAATCAATTAGTAATCTAAAAGCTGCAAAAGCATGGGAGGTAGAAAATAAAAATATTCACGTATTATATTTGTACCTTGATTTCCTCGTGGTTAATATGGGTGCCTTCGTCGATGAACATGATGAATGCTTTTACGAATATTTTCTGAATAGTTAGTAGCATCTTTATTAAGTACACGGGAAATTATTATTATTATTATTATTATTATTATTATTATTATTATTATTATTATTATTATTATTATTATTATTATTATTATTATTATTATTATTATTATTATTATTATTATTATTATCATTATTATTATTATCATCATTATTATTATTATCATCATTATTATAATAATAATATTAATCATAATTAATAATAATAATAATAATAATAATAATAATAATAATAATAATAATAATAATAATAATAATAATAATAATAATAATAATAATAATAATAATAATAATAATAATAATAATAATAATAATAATAATAATAATAATAATAATAATAATAATAATAATAATAATAATAATAATAATAATAATAATAATAATAATAATAATAATAATAATAATAACAATAATAACAATAACAATAACAACAATAATAATAATAATAATAATAATAATAATAATAATAATAATAATAATAATAATAATAATAATAATAATAATAATAATAATAATAATAATAATAATAATAATAATAATAATAATAATAATAATAATAATAATAATAATAATAATAATAATAACAATAATAATAATAATAATAATAATAATAATAATAATAATAATAATAATAATAATAATAATAATCGCTCTTCCATTTACTTAACTTTCATTAAGATTTGCATCTTTCATTGTAGCATGCAATAAAGCGACTGTCAGATGTTTTAAATACAATGTCGCTATGTGATGGCTTTGAAGTTCCATGCTTTTTGTATATTTCCCTCCGTTCTTGTTACTTTTGCTGGTTGCTTCCCGTTCATTCACTTAATTCCACATTTATAAACAAATAAACATCTATGGCCAGCTTTCGTAACGTAATGTTCAAGTGTTTTTAGTTCAGAGCTCGGTCAGGGTGATAAGATTTTCTCTGAGATTTTCCTTAACCTGAAAGATGAATTTCTGATAATTAGGGATGGGCCCTCTACACTTGCGACACTTGCACATCGAACGATACTTCAGAAAATTTGCTCGATATTTTTTCGATATTTCCTGGTGATTCTGCAATTTTTATTTTATTTTAAAATCACAAAATATTATTGTCGCAAGTAGAACATTACAAAGTCCGAGAAATTGTCAGGAATGTGGTACCTGTACAGTAACATTATACAAGAAAATAATCGTGTGTCAACTGTCAGTTAACAGTTCACTACATATCTCACCTCCTCTTTCTAGTACACTGCATTACTGCAAAACAAATTCAACATTTCCAAAACTAAATATTTGTGTATTTCACCTGCAACAGTTTTCTCTGAAAAACTATTTAGTACAGCAGGACTCATATGTGACAGAAAAAGAAGTAGACTTGACCACGAAACAGTGAAAATGCTAGTATTTTTTAACAAAAACTTATAAAAGTATACTGTTTTGCTCTTAAATGTCTAATGTAGAGTTTAAAAATAAGAACACTAATGGTTTTAAGTTTTGTCTCATTAAATATGTGCACCTATTTAATTTTATTGGCATTACACAGTACTACCAACATTTTATTTTGTAATGACAATAAATAATTGTTATTTATTGTATTGTAATGTAACTGGTAACTCTAAGTTCTATGAACTCTGGGCTCCTTTGAGTACTATTTCATTCCATCGTCTACTCTATGATAACGGATATTAAATGTAAAAGAGAAAATTTTATATTGTTGCTTTAAAATTGTTATCTTTACACAGGCAAGAGAATGAAGAAGAAACTAACAAATTTAAGAAATATAAGTATTTGAAACTGCGCGCCCAGAAAATTCAATTTTTCTTATACAATAATGTACACGCATTCTGTGCACATTTGTTTTTACGCGCTGTAACTTCGCAGTAATTCACAGCGTCCCAGCTAAACATCTGAAGGTCGTGATAGGGCAAGTTCGCCTGAGAAAGTGTGAGGTGAGCAAAACATTACAATGTAAGCGAAATTACGTCAGGGATGGAATAATCGAGCGATGACGTTATTTCCCTACGTCAGCAATAGGGTTAAATGAAAGCTGATCTAACACCTGAACGTTGGAACAGGTTTCGTTCAGTGCTACGCGTTGTCAGAATATTTTGTTCTGTTGCCAAAATCGTGCTCTGAATTGCAAATATCAGCAACCTAATAAGAGCAAAAGTTAGGTTACATCACTTCGAGAGCCAGTTTCATGAAATGTTTGTACGTTAGAGTTACTTCAATGCCAGGGCTCGAGCCGTCGATGTAAAGTTCTGAATGTCCAGCAAAGAGTTGTACATACAATTTCAAAGCCACAATTGAACGGTTTGATTGTGTGATGGCAGCTTGTATATAGTCTAAAGGTTTTTGCTGCGTGCCCATCCATTTAGGGTTTTACCACAGGCAGGATTTTTTCTCGGTTTTTTTCCGCATGGAATTGAGTTATTAGGTTGTGTCTTGATGTGAGGTAACGCTTTTGTGTTCCTCGGGATGAAATGATGCAAAATCTTATTAAATTTTAAGGAATTTCGGTTAAATTTTGATGCCAAACAACATAGTTTGATTATGTGGAGCTCAGTTTTGGCTGCTGTATGGTTTTGCTCCGTTGTACTCCATGCGGGGTACCCGGAACTGCCTAAATCGGCGTCTAGTGGGTTCACAGTCTTCAAGAGCCTTCTTTATGATGTTAATTTAGCGTATAATTTGGTAGCCCGACGCCTAATATCGTTCTCCACGTATGGAAGGGACGAGACTTCATGAAGCAACCTTATAGGAAAAGAGCGACCCACAAAATATGAGCTCATAATGTGATGAGAATACCGCAGCACGTCCCCTAGGCTGTTCGAAGAACTAATAGGCACACCATCCAACGCTTATTTGTAACAAAATTCATGGTTTACTGAACTCCTCTATGACTTAAATTGTACTATTGCCACTTTTAAAAACGGAAATGTAGATTCCGTGGCTGAATGGGTGTGCAAGGAATGTCAACGTAAACAAGTGCAAACTCTCCGGGGGGCCGTGTTCTCGGAACTTCATTTGTCACAGATTCGGTTCGTAGAATGAAGCGCCGGAACGGGAAATGCGTGGTCTAGCCGTTCCGTTATAATTATTTATAATAATAACCTTAACAACTGGTTATTTATGATGCAGCTGTTAAAAATAAAATCAGTTTAATATCTGTTGGTGTATAGCACTTTTACAACAGCCCTGAATATTAAATTATAAAGTACCTAACTGAAATTGGTGTTGATATAATATACATAGGACGCGTTAGTCTGTTGTTTGACTTTCATAGCACGTGTGCTGACATCATTATCTTAACTTGTATAATATATAGAGGGCGCGTCAAAAGTAAATCAACAGAATAAGTGTAACATCAATTTCATTAAAGTAATACTATTGTTGTTATTAGTAATATTATTCCTTTGATGTAATTATGATATTCATTGTGCAAAGGAAATAGTATTGACATTGCTTATATTCTTTGCGATAGAAACAGTTGAATACATATGTAGAACAGCTGAACACATCTTCCAGGATAAGAGAAAGCTTACCAAGTTATCACTCTGACCGAGATTAGAACTCGGGACCTCTTGAACGTGATGCTACCACTATGCCACAGAGGCGGACACTTAAACATAAACTTAAACATGGTCTGCACCATCAGTTACCACAGTGAAATTTTGGGCAGCTGAATTTAAACGTGGCCGTAAAAGCTTGGGAGACGATGAACGTTCGAGACGCGAAATCATCGCCAAAGTTCACCAGATGATGATAGACGACCGCCGAATTAAAGTGAGTGAGAGAGAGAGAGAGAGAGAGAGAGAGAGAGAGAGAGAGAGAGAGAGAGAGAGAGAGAGAGAGAGAGAGAGAGAGAGAGAGAGAGAGCAGAGCAGAGGCTATGGACATGTCAAAAGAACATGTTTGTCATATATTAAATCAACATTTAGACATGAGAAAGCTGTCCGCGCGGTGGGTACCGCGTTTTCTCACGTTAGATCAAAAACGTGTGCAAATGAACATTTCCAACGCTCTGTTGGTGCAGTTTAAGCGCAATAAAGCCGAGTTTTGGCGCCAATTAATTACTGTACTTCTTGGATACACCATTATACGCCCGAAACAAAAATACAGTTCAAACAGTGGACTGAAAAGGGGGAACCGCTTCCTAAAAAGCAAAAACTGTTTTTTTTTTCGACTAGGAAAGTGATGGCGACTTTTTTTTCGATAGTTATGGAGTTATTTTAATCAATTATCTTCAAAAAGAAAAACCATTACAGGAGCATACTAAGCATCATTACTTGACAAGCTGAAGGTAGAACTTGCGGAATGGTCACATTTGCAGAAAAAGAAAATCGTGTTTCACCAAGACAACGCACCGTCTCACATCTCAACGGTTGCAAAGACGAACATCCACGAATTACGGTTTGAACTGCTTTACTCATCAGAGGTAGCCCCAAGCGGCTTCTTTTTGTTCCCTCATCTGAAAATTGCGTTTGGAGGACAGAGATTTTTGTCAAATGAAGAGGCAATCACCTTTGTGAACAATTATTTTGTAGAGAAAAACGCCGAGTTCTATTTGGATGGGAGCATCGCTGGGAGAAATGTGTGGAGTTACAAGGAGACTATGTTGAAAAAAAAAATTCTGAAAAAAAATATCGTGTATCTTTATTAGGTCGGAAACTTTTCAGATCCCCTATGTATATATTTTGTATGTTAACATGCTACAAATGACCAGTTTATTGTAGGCACCACCGGTGTGGCGTAATTTTGTCCCGTAGGAGTTCATTTATACGCCAGTGAACTTACTTGCATGGGGCTGTCCCGTGACACCTCCAAGATCGGGTATCCATTCTGATATTCTGCACATTTTCCCTCTTACTTCATTTAAATCGGCGGTGAAGGGTGTTAACAAATTATTCGCTTTTCACTTTGAAGGGTGATCCCCCCTACCCCTGGAGGTGTTGAAGGTTAGTCATCGTGAGACACCCACGGCGTCCCAAGGAATCTCCGCCCAAGTGGACACTTGTGTACCATCCCACGCCTCAATTTGTAGTCTAAACGCGTGATCACAAACACTGCACCTGAATCTCTTTGTCGCATTAACTTGGCATCGTATTGCATTGCTTTAGAACTGGCAGAAATACCGCGATCTGATCATACGTTCGTGCTTCACTGGTAAATCCAACACTTCATCAAAATATTCCAAGCAGTTATAATATACAGAACGTTTAGCACCGGAAAAAAAAAAAAAAACATTATCCTGAAAAACCAAATTCCGAGAAATATGCTATTTTTATATAACGTTTGCCTGAGTAAATACAAAATATAATTATTGTAGCTTGTCAATCTGTTATTTATAGTAATTAGCTCTCTGTATATTAATTTCACATTTACTTATGTGTGCATTAGTAACTCCTAGAAAATCCCTCACCTGAAAATGTTCAATGATAGGAAATGATGAACTCTTTGCCGTGCAAAGAGAATGGGACCGCTTTTGAAACATATGAGTAACGCCCAAAGCCTACTGTATTACTCTATTCCTTTTGTATCAACAACGAAGAATTGTGAAACAAAAGAACTTCTACAAATGATGAATAGCATAAAGAAATTTTGTATGCATATTTTTTTTTTTTTTTTTTTTTTTTTTGAAAAAACGAGTGGATAAGGTTATGCAAATACAACAAATTATATTTCCTAACTTAGAACTTTTATCTATTTGAGCAATATTAACCATGAGTGACAAATAACACAAAATTACAGACGTATAAAACAAATTTTGAACTATTACGTGTGGGCCTAGAATCTATACGTTCCGAAAGAATCTCAGAATAACAAAGGCATTCGAGGAGGAGAATTGACTGGTAAAAAAAGGTCGATATATCCTGAGATAGTACCTACACAAGTCAGAACTGTAAAAGAAGAGTTGATTATGTTGTTACGATGTTATCGACGATCAGGTCATCGTATCCGTGTTTCATATGTTCTTATAGTCTGAGGAACATAATTCAAAAGTGTGTCAGACCAACACTCGTAATTATAGACTCATTCAGGCCTCTCCTCTTAACTCTACCCCATTGTCTTCAACCTGGTCATTGTTTCGGCTGGGGAAACGTTACTGCTCACGTGAATTCATATTATGAAATTTATACGCTATTCATATATTCTTATTTATTAGTGTTTAACTCTTTTATTACATTGATGATACACGTATGCAATAAAATTATATTTGGAAAGAAACATGGCTAAATTTGCCCTTGTGAGTGGGGACAAAAACTCGCAAACATTCCTAATTTTTTTTTTTGTCAAAAAATAGCGCTGAAGATTTTGTTTAAACTTCCTGATTTATTTTTTAAATCTCCTCAGAAGTCTACTTCATTCTGGATTACTTTACCATACAAAAAATGGGGCACAGTTTTTTTTACGTTAATAATTACCTAGACATTCTCTTTTATTGTTTTGATTTTTCGAAAAGTTACACCTATTTGATAAGTCGCTATTCATTTTTCTGTGGTCATGCAAAGAGCCTGGAATTTCAAAGCCATCACACTCTAAAAACCTGACTATCGTTCTTAAGTTCACTCAGATGACTTTCCCTACTCTTGTACAGACACTACCCATTTCAAGATAAACATTATCTTATTGTACTTACAAGGAAATATAGTAGACTAAGTGATAGTCAAATGTTTTAAAACTGGTTGTCTAGGTGACGTCTTTGTATTTTCCGTTCTCTTTGTATGACAAAGAGATAAAAAATGAAGGTACAAGGGAATATGGGAATACAGTAGACTTTAAGTGATAGTCAAATGTTTTAAAACTGGTTGTCTAGGTGACGTCTTTGTAATTCCGTTCTCTTTGTGTGTCCAAGAGATAAAAAATGAAGGTACAAGGGAATATGGGAATACAGTAGACTTTAAGTGATAGTCAAATGTTTTAAAACTGCTTGTCTAGGTGACGTCTTTGTAATTCCGTTCTCTTTGTATGTCCAAGAGATAAAAAATTAATGTACAAGGGAATATGGGAATACAGTAGACTTTAAGTGATAGTCAAATGTTTTAAAACTGCTTTTCTAGGTGACGTCTTTGTAATTCCGTTCTCTTTGTATGTCCAAGAGATAAAAAAATGAATGTACAAGGGAATATGGGAATACAGTAGACTTTAAGTGATAGTCAAATGTTTTAAAACTGGTTGTCTAGGTGACGTCTTTGTAATTCCGTTCTCTTTGTATGTCCAAGAGATAAAAAATGAATGTACAAGGGAATATGGGAATACAGTAGACTTTAAGTGATAGTCAAATGTTTTAAAACTGGTTGTCTAGGTGATGTCTTTGAAATTCCGTTCTCTTTGTATGTCCAAGAGATAAAAAATGAAGGTACAAGGGAATATGGGAATACAGTAGACTTTAAGTGATAGTCAAATGTTTTAAAACTGCTTGTCTAGGTGACGTCTTTGTAATTCCGTTCTCTTTGTATGTCCAAGAGATAAAAAATGAATGTACAAGGGAATATGGGAATACAGTAGACTTTAAGTGATAGTCAAATGTTTTAAAACTGGTTGTCTAGGTGACGTCTTTGTAATTCCGTTCTCTTTGTATGTCCAAGAGATAAAAAATGAATGTACAAGGGAATATGGGAATACAGTAGACTTTAAGTGATAGTCAAATGTTTTAAAACTGGTTGTCTAGGTGATGTCTTTGAAATTCCGTTCTCTTTGCATGTCCAATAGATAAAAAAATGAAAGTCAAATGTTTTAGTGGTCTTTGTATATATTTGTTGAGATTAAAGACTGAATAACGACTTGATATTTGACAAAAGTATAATTATTGGAAAATTTAAACAAATAATAAGGAATACCTCAGAAATGGTTAACTCTACGCAGAAATGTATCTGACATAAATTGTATGTTTTAACATGATGTACATTTTTGCATTAGTTCTCTATAGTTTATCACTTATACAAAGTCATACAGAATAAATAGGACTTCAGAGATTTAGATACACATTTCAGTTGTGATAAAAATATCTTAAACATGTAATATTACATTCAAAATTGTTAAGAAAATAACAATTTTCGAGAAATGTTCCATGTGACGTGTGGCGGGATTTTCTTGAAAACTTTTTTAGTATTGTATTTTCGTAAGTTGCGAACTGAAATACCAAGTTTAATGGAGTTTTGGACATACTCTTTACAGGGCATTTTTCTAAAAATGTGTTAATTTTTTTTGAGGGGGGGAGGGATTCTTGGACCTCAAAACGTGTATTCTCATGGAAATCTGTGTAAATGCAGAGTAGAGATATATTTGTGTTGAAGCTTAAGTTGTAATTGTAAACTTTAGAAGAGTTAGGAGAAAATCACGTGACCACAACACGTCAGATCTCACGCGTGGAAAGTTGAAACAGTATTTCCAAGCATTTGCAGTTAATTTGCATGTATGTTAATATGGAGGGGCGTTTATGGGGTTGATGTTATCGAGTGATAGACAAGGAAGGGGTTATGGCATTGTGATGTATGAGCTAGAAGCGTGACATCCATCAATCTATCTCGTCAGCCACGAGCTAACGTTTTACACTGTAATTGAGTCGAATACAAGAACGCACTGAATAACCAAGTCGCATTAAGATCAGCAATCCATTATTTCATTAACTGACTTTTTTTTTGAACTTCCTTATAGTTACTAAGTTTTGCAGAAAGTTCTAGATTATTCTAGGGGTGGGGAGAAACAATGTTCCAGAACAATCCAGATAATTGCTAAATGTTAAAATCTATAAGAATACTTTTGTTTTTATGCTGTTTACTAAAAAGATGTGCATCTATTCCTTCAAAATCAGTTATGCAATATATTTTGGATGTTTTACTAACTCTAAAATAGGAAATAAAAGACGAATCAAGTCTGCTTAACATTCAGTAATAAATATAGGAATTAAACTCTCGAACAAACTGTTTTTGTAGACATGCTTATATAATAAATGTTTTGTCGTATTATCAGAATTAAAATTAAAATTTGTATTCCAAATGTTGATCCACGTATTACTTACACGATATTTATTAATGTAGAAAACCCAGATGTTCTGTTATTAATTCAATTTTGTCAATGATGCTAGCTTTATCATTTTGCCGTGGAGGTTGGATGCCCGCCTATAGTAAGTGGGCGTGAAGCCGGCTATCCTAGCCGCATCACAGCTGTAGCGACACGGGATTAGGATTATAACACTTCAACTCCTTTCTGACAGACAGTGTTGCCAGCTAGTGTTAGTCAAAAGTCACTGAATCAAAATATATACTACAAAAGCAAACTTTACTTCCTTAATCATAACAACCTTCAACTTTAGTGGGTTTTCGAACGAGTAACATAATTTCGTAACATTCTAACATCATTCTTGCAGTACAGCATACCCAGCTACGTTCAAGAGGTCCCGAATTCGAGTTTCCATGAGGGTGATAAGGTTTTTACTGTTGCTAAGAGATGGCGCAAAACTTCCGCACATTGACCTACGCTATTGTAGCAAACAAAGGGGGATAATTGCGTGTTTGTTTTCATCACGTAGGTGAACCTCTTTAACAAGCGATATACGGGGGATGACTGGGCCGGAAGATACTACGGGGGGGGGGGGGGGGACACAGACAATGCGCCCGACGTTTTGAATTCATTTAACCTCGAGTAGGGATGTCCAGAGTTCTTTGCTCTGCCAGTAGGTAACGTGGTGTGCAACTCAGTCCATAAACGGTAGCGAATCTGCCCTATAGAGTTGTGTCCCCCCAGTATTGGACACACTATTTCTCCTTCCTTCTCTCTAACTCTGTCCCTTTCTCCTTGATCCTTTACTTAAATCGTTCTAATGGTTTTACTAACGGACTACTAATATATTTTCTGTAAATAATGTTGAAAATGCTTTGTAATGTACCAGATCTTTTCAATAAAGAATGATCACTTTTTTTTTTTTTTTTTTTTTGACAAAGTACCTTTACTCATCCTCATAATTTTGATGGTCCTTCTCGAAATAGTCTCCCCTGAATACGATGCACTTGTCCCAGCGTTTCTGCCAGTTTTCAAAGACATGCTGGAAACCATTTTTGAGAGATCCTTCAAAATCGCCTTCGCAGCCTTCACCACCGCTTCTCATCATGCATAATGCCTCCCACGAAGGCGTTTCTTCAAGTTAGACAATAGAAAAATGTCACATGGGGCTAAATCGGGACTATAAGGAGGGTGAGGGGCGCACTTCACGTTGATTTTTGCAAGATATTCAGCAACAACATTGGCAATATACGGCCGTGCATTATCGTGGTGCAGCATCCAGCCTGCTTCAGGAAATGTGGCACCCAATGAAATTTTCATTACTTCAGAAAGTGATCTTTAGGTAATTCGTCGATTCTGTCATACAATGGCAGCAGAAGTGTTGATGTTTTCTTCCGCAAGAGCAGTAACTGGAGCACCGGGCCCACCTTTCTTTGAAACTGAGTGTCTCCCCTCTTTAAACACTTTAAACCACCTTCGAGCTGTGCTGTAGGGAAGAACAGACTCTCCATAGGCCTCCTGTAACATTGTATAGGCCTCAACTAAAGATTTGTTGAGACGAAAGCAGAATTTCAAAGCCGCATATTGTTCCTCGCGTGTTACCTCCATTGCAGCGGTAGGCATATTGAATGTCTGAACTTGACTGGTTCTCACAGGCGGGAACCAGGAGTACCAACAATGAAACTACTACGGCGTGTTTGTTCCACATTAAACTAACAGAATATAATAAGTTTGAATTTTAGTGCGAAAAATTATGACCGTAAAAATTATGATCATTCTTTATTGAACAGCCCTCGTAAAATGAATAATTTACTTAAAAGCGTAAATAAACGTTTCACACACAGATCGCTGTAGGACAAGATTGGAAAACAGAAATCAAACAGGAAACTTGAATGCCACAGGTGGGATTTGAACCACGGATCTTTCCTTTCCATGCGCTAACTCTAATCAACTGAGTTACTATGATAACATGCCGATACAATACTAAATTCTCCCAACTAATTCGCGAATTTTCATTTTGAAGTACTAAGGGATATGTTTAAAAAGAATTGAGAATTCTGAATTTTTACGGGCTACATATATTCGATTTTCGATTGTTTTGTGGCGTTATGTTGGTACTCATGTCCCTCACTTATGTTGACAAGCTCGGCCATTTTGAATGTTCAGTTAATTGTTGATAGCTATTTTCCTTGGACTCTTTTGGCTCGTATTCAATTTTTGCCTATTCCTAAAAATTGGAACAAAGAATCTGTATCAAATTTTGTGTGAAAATCAAAATCAAGTGCGCGGATGCATTCCGAATGTTGACTGTGGCATATGGTGAAGCTACCTTGGACCAAAGTAACGTTTATGGGTGGTACAAAAGGATCTCAGGGGGCCGAGAAGAGCGTCCCGAATGCCCGAGCTCGTCAACTATAGACGAAAACGTTGAAGAAGTGAAGAAAATAGTATTGGCTAATCGTCGAGTTACCGTTAGAGAAGTTACTGAGGGCCTAAATATATCGATTGGCTCGTGCCATTCGATTTTAACCAGTGATTTGGGCATGAAACGGGTCACAGCAAAATTCGTACCAAAGTCACCCAATTTCGACCAAAAACACCATCGCATTAACGTTACTAAGGAGCTGTTGAACCCAAATTTGCTCCAGAATGTCATAACTGGTGACGAATCGTGGATTTATGGTTGTGACGTGTAACCTAAAGCACAATCATCCCAATGGATAATGTCAAACTAGGCAAGAACGAAAAAGGCGCGCCTAGTTCGGTCAAATGTGACGGTTTGCTTACAGTTTTCTTCGATTGCAGGGGCATGGTACGTCATTAGTTCTTGTCACAGGGTAGAACGGTCAGTAAAGAATATTAACTGCAAGCTATTCGCGAAGCAATCCGCCAGAAACACTCGGATTTGTGGAAGAACAAGAATTGGTTTTTGCAACACAAAGCCCCTGCTCACAAATCGTTGCTTGTGCGCGAATTTTTGACCAAAAACAAAACACACCTATGATGCCGCAGCCACCGTACTCCTCAGACCTGGGCCCTGTGGTATTTTTTGTTCCCAAAACTGAAGAGGCTCATGAAAGGACAACGCTACGCCACGATTGAGGAGACAAATACGGCATCGAAGGAGCAGCTGAACAAGATCACAAAAAACGATCTTTTAAAGTGCTTCGAGAATTGAAAAAAGCTTTGGCACAAGTGTATAATATCTGGTGATGATTACTTTGAAGGGAAAAAAATATAAAACACAAAACTCGCGATATTTTTTTAACAGACTCGTATACCCCAATGGCGACTTACAAGTATACCCCGTGCTTCATAATTCAATCAACTAATAGGTCATTTAATAATAATTAACGGCCGTCGTAGTCAGACTTGGTCCGGACTAATTTGTTACTTGCGGTGGACTAACGGTGGACCATCGATTTTCTTATTCATAAACCAGGATTAGCAATAGTCCGGGGACCAAACAGGTTGGTCCGCCTCCGAAGGATAGATTGAAGGCGGAGACTATCTTTGCAACGTGGACGACAGTGAAGTAATGAATGTAGCTGTAGCGCATAGAATTCGTGAAATAAGACGATGAAGGAAACCTTATCTATCAAGAATAGAAATTATTGCGAAGTATGGCGACCTAAACTTCAAAAGCAGATACAGGTTTAGTAAAGCGAACGCTAGAAAACTAATAGAAATGATTCCTCCTAACCTGTACGTCAAGGACGATAACCGAGGCCTGAGTATCTCAACTAACACTCAAATCCTAACAGCACTTCGGTATTATGCACGTGTTATATCAGAACAACACTGCTAACCTGCACGATATTAGAAAGTAGCATTATCAAAATCAGTTATAAATTTCCCTTCATGCCTCCTCGTTTCTCACATTTGTATTCGTCGACACGGATTTATTTTCTATAATGTTCATTCTTGTTGGACTAGACAAAACATTGGTCTTCCTCTGGCCAATTGATACCACGCTTCTTTATATTATCCATATTCACAGCACATCAAACTTTGTTATTTAACCTCAAACAGCAGCAGCAACCGTAAGAATGATTAAGAAACAGATGTGAAACTACCACAGAGATTTATAAAGTTGTAGATACACTGTCGTTTGTTTAGCAATCTGTAGGACTCGCGCATGCGTAGAAGAACCTTTCTACGTCGTGTAACATTTGCTCCGTGCTGGTCCACGACTTTACTTAGTCCGAGGCTTTCTTTTATCGTCTATGAATACCAAAAAATAGACCGCCTTTGGTCCAGACCAAGTTAGTCGGACGATAGTCTAGACAAAGTGATAAATATGAATATGGCCCTGAGTGCTCTTTGACAGAAGCCGCGTGTGAAAAGTAGGCTCACACTAAAATAATTCAAATTTTGTCTTTTTTAATCGATTCTACTCTTTACCCTAAAATCTTCTCGTGCCTCGACATTTTTAAGCATTCCCAGTGCTATTCTTATCTGTGTGGAAAAGTCTTCTGAGATGTTTGTGTCTTAGCATTGTTCTTATTAATGTGTAAAGTACACTCATTGTTTAGATGTCATAAGATGTATCGGAATTTCTAAGCATTAAAGCCAGGAAGTTAATAATCACAGGAGTATAGGCAGCCCCTCTTACATAGAGCAATTACTCGGTCCGGCTTCTACCTGCCGCTGTTTTGTTTTCTCTGGAGTAATAATGATTTGAATTAAGTGCTTTACCTGGTAACGACTATTCCGTTAGTCTTTTGACGGGATCTATCATTTTCGTGTAGTAAGATTTTGTTCATTTCTTAGAGTTACACAAAAGGCATCGAGAATGAAGAGGACTTCTGAGGACACTCCCTAAAAATTAAGGTATATGTATATTTCATCTGGCATGAGGATATCACGTAAGAAAATAAACGCTAGTCATCCAGAAGAGAGAAATGGTCGAGGGCGTCTCTTAAGAAGAAGGTAGTGTAAATCCTCGAAACGAGATTTCTTAACGAGCAGATCCGCCTTGGTGCTCCTCGGCGGATGCTGTGGGTGGGTGTCAAAGTTCGTCTGGCACTGACCTTCAGGCGGTCACGCGTGTCTTATGTTTTATTGTCAAGCTTTGTGGACACGCAAGGGTTGAACATAACCTACTTTATTACACACATTTGTACCCATTAATTTTGGACAGTCAGCATTTGGACAGTACGTCGTTTGTTGTACTTGACGAATGAAGCAAGATTAATGTACTCCAGACTTAACTCTTCTTTTTTAATTTACGCCCTCCAACGTTAAGTCATATCGGACGATGAATGAAATCATGTTCAAATGAGTACAGGGTACATAGAGCTTAGAGTTACCAGACATTCATCTTTCAGGATAAGAGAGAACCTCCAACGTTAAGTCATATCGGACGATGAATGAAATCATGTTCAAATGAGTACAGGGTACATAGAGCTTAGAGTTACCAGACATTCATCTTTCAGGATAAGAGAAAACCTCCAACGTTAAGTCATATCGGACGATGAATGAAATGATGTACAAATGAGTACAGGGTACATAGAGCTTAGAGTTATCAGACATTCATCTTTCAGGATAAGGGAAACCCTCCAACGTTAAGTCATATCGGACGATGAATGAAATGATGTTCAAATGAGTACAGGGTACATAGAGCTTAGAGTTACCAGACATTCATCTTTCAGGATAAGGGAAAACCTCCAACGTTAAGTCATATCGGACGATGAATGAAATGTTTGAGTACAGGGTACATAGAGCTTAGAGCTACCAGACATTCATCTATCAGGATAAGAGAAAACCTCCAACGTTAAGTCATATCGGACGATGAATGAAATGTTTGAGTACAGGGTACATAGAGCTTAGAGTTACCAGACATTCATCTTTCAGGATAAGAGAGAACCTCCAACGTTAAGTCATATCGGACGATGAATGAAATCATGTTCAAATGAGTACAGGGTACATAGAGCTTACAGTTGCCACACATTCATCTTTCAGGATAAGAGAAAACCTCCAACGTTAAGTCATATCGGACGATGAATGAAATGATGTTCAAATGAGTACAGGGTACATAGAGCTTAGAGTTATCAGACATTCATCTTTCAGGATAAGGGAAACCCTCCAACGTTAAGTCATATCGGACGATGAATGAAATGATATTCAAATGAGTACAGAGTACATAGAGCTTAGAGTTACCAGACATTCATCTTTCAGGATAAGAGAAAACCTCCAACGTTAAGTCATATCGGACGATGAATGAAATGATGTTCAAATGAGTACAGGGTACATAGAGCTTTCAGTTGCCACGCATTCATCTTTCAGGATAAGAGAAAACCTCCAACGTTAAGTCATATCGGACGATGAATGAAATGATGTTCAAATGAGTACAGGGTACATAGAGCTTAGAGTTATCAGACATTCATCTTTCAGGATAAGGGAAACCCTCCAACGTTAAGTCATATCGGACGATGAATGAAATGATGTTCAAATGAGTACAGGGTACATAGAGCTTACAGTTGCCACACATTCATCTTTCAGGATAAGAGAAAACCTCCAACGTTAAGTCATATCGGACGATGAATGAAATGTTTGAGTACAGGGTACATAGAGCTTAGAGTTACCAGACATTCATCTTTCAGGATAAGAGAGAACCTCCAACGTTAAGTCATATCGGACGATGAATGAAATCATGTTCAAATGAGTACAGGGTACATAGAGCTTAGAGTTACCAGACATTCATCTTTCAGGATAAGAGAAAACCTCCAACGTTAAGTCATATCGGACGATGAATGAAATGTTTGAGTACAGGGTACATAGAGCTTAGAGTTACCAGACATTCATCTTTCAGGATAAGAGAGAACCTCCAACGTTAAGTCATATCGGACGATGAATGAAATCATGTTCAAATGAGTACAGGGTACATAGAGCTTAGAGTTACCAGACATTCATCTTTCAGGATAAGAGAAAACCTCCAACGTTAAGTCATATCGGACGATGAATGAAATGTTTGAGTACAGGGTACATAGAGCTTAGAGTTTCCAGACATTCATCTTTCAGGATAAGAGAAAACCTCCAACGTTAAGTCATATCGGACGATGAATGACATAATGTTCAAATGAGTACAGGGTACATAGAGCTTAGAGTTACCAGACATTCATCTTTCAGGATAAGAGAAAACCTCCAACGTTAAGTCATATCGGACGATGAATGAAATGATGTTCAAATGAGTACAGGGTACACAGAGCTTAGAGTTATCAGACATTCAGCTTTCAGGATAAGAGAAAACCTCCAACGTTAAGTCATATCGGACGATGAATGACAATGTTCAAATGAGTACAGGGTACATAGAGCTTAGAGTTACCAGACATTCATCTTTCAGGATAAGGGAAAACCTCCAACGTTAAGTCATATCGGACGATGAATGAAATGTTTGAGTACAGGGTACATAGAGCTTAGAGTTACCAGACATTCATCTTTCAGGATAAGAGAAAACCTCCAACGTTAAGTCATATCGGACGATGAATGAAATGTTTGAGTACAGGGTACATAGAGCTTAGAGTTACCAGACATTCATCTTTCAGGATAAGAGAGAACCTCCAACGTTAAGTCATATCGGACGATGAATGAAATCATGTTCAAATGAGTACAGGGTACATAGAGCTTAGAGTTATCAGACATTCATCTTTCAGGATAAGAGAAAACCTCCAACGTTAAGTCATATCGGACGATGAATGAAATGTTTGAGTACAGGGTACATAGAGCTTAGAGTTACCAGACATTCATCTTTCAGGATAAGAGAAAACCTCCAACGTTAAGTCATATCGGACGATGAATGAAATGATGTTCAAATCAGTACAGGGTACATAGAGCTTACAGTTGCCACACATTCATCTTTCAGGATAAGAGAAAACCTCCAACGTTAAGTCATATCGGACGATGAATGAAATGTTTGAGTACAGGGTACATAGAGCTTAGAGTTACCAGACATTCATCTTTCAGGATAAGAGAGAACCTCCAACGTTAAGTCATATCGGACGATGAATGAAATCATGTTCAAATGAGTACAGGGTACATAGAGCTTAGAGTTACCAGACATTCATCTTTCAGGATAAGAGAAAACCTCCAACGTTAAGTCATATCGGACGATGAATGAAATGTTTGAGTACAGGGTACATAGAGCTTAGAGTTACCAGACATTCATCTTTCAGGATAAGAGAGAACCTCCAACGTTAAGTCATATCGGACGATGAATGAAATCATGTTCAAATGAGTACAGGGTACATAGAGCTTAGAGTTACCAGACATTCATCTTTCAGGATAAGAGAAAACCTCCAACGTTAAGTCATATCGGACGATGAATGAAATGTTTGAGTACAGGGTACATAGAGCTTAGAGTTTCCAGACATTCATCTTTCAGGATAAGAGAAAACCTCCAACGTTAAGTCATATCGGACGATGAATGACATAATGTTCAAATGAGTACAGGGTACATAGAGCTTAGAGTTACCAGACATTCATCTTTCAGGATAAGAGAAAACCTCCAACGTTAAGTCATATCGGACGATGAATGAAATGATGTTCAAATGAGTACAGGGTACACAGAGCTTAGAGTTATCAGACATTCAGCTTTCAGGATAAGAGAAAACCTCCAACGTTAAGTCATATCGGACGATGAATGACAATGTTCAAATGAGTACAGGGTACATAGAGCTTAGAGTTACCAGACATTCATCTTTCAGGATAAGAGAAAACCTCCAACGTTAAGTCATATCGGACGATGAATGAAATGATGTTCAAATGAGTACAGGGTACATAGAGCTTAGAGTTACCAGGCATTCATCTTTCAGGATAAGGGAAAACCTCCAACGTTAAGTCATATCGGACGATGAATGAAATGATGTTCAAATGAGTACAGGGTACATAGAGCTTAGAGTTACCAGACATTCATCTTTCAGGATAAGAGAAAACCTCCAACGTTAAGTCATATCGGACGATGAATGAAATGATGTTCAAATGAGTACAGGGTACATAGAGCTTAGAGTTACCAGACATTCATCTTTCAGGATAAGAGAAAACCTCCAACGTTAAGTCATATCGGACGATGAATGAAATAATGTTCAAATGAGTGCAGTGTACATAGAGCTTAGGGTTACCAGACATTCATCTTTCAGGATAAGGGAAAAACTTATCACTCTTGCCGGGTTTGAACTAAGGACCTCTTGAACTCGACGCTACGACCACGCTACAGAGGCGTCCTGTAGTGGCGTGAGTTAGGCGGGGACTAGATTTTAGGTGTAATAAACATTTTCGATTTTTAATCATATCGTATAAATATTCTATGCAAACTAGGAAATAATTTAGGTCAAATATTTTTCTAGATCTACCATTTTTAAAACTCCAGGGACCTGCTTAATTTATCCGTGATCTCCGTTATAGTAGCAACGAATCCGCCCACTTCCCCGTTTTGTATGTGCTTTTTCCATCGGTTTTGCATTTGTATGAAATTTAGTCCTTACATTCACTTTTACTCCGATTTGTTGGTAAATTTGTATACTATTTTAACGTTACAAATGTAGGTTTTATAATAGCTTCATTCATTTTCTTGCAAAAAATTTATACTTTAAAGTGAAATTTTAACATCAGTAACTTAGAAAAACTAAACATTACTTCACTGCAAGTAATAATGACTATATACAAATACTTGCAACTTTGTAATAAGTGATATTTTATGGTTAATTCAAAACACTTAATTGTATTATATGAGAAAATGTTTGAGCTTTGGTACAGTCGTTTGTTTACTCGCATTGATTCAGTTGTCTAGTAAATAGTTTAAAACTAAACGAGGTTAGAAAATTCAGTACCAATGTTGCTGACGCGGAGTTGCAATGGGAAATAATAGAACTGTGGATATGCAGAAAGTCAATTAAATAATCTAGAACTTTGTACTTAAAACCGACGCTAAATGTAAACAGATACACACAGCTCTTCCTTGGCGATACATTGTACACTACCTGTAGAATGCCTCCCGAAGGTATGGTGACAGCATCAATGGATGCGAGTTTTTTTTTTAATAATTATTTATTGATCGATCAGCAGTACAATGCTTTACAGATCAGAGTGAAAAGAAGTTAACAGAACAATAAATTAAAGAACAATAACACTCAGGGGTAGGCTAACAGGCCGCCCCCTAACTACATTAAGTTAGAACTCCAATGATAAACTGAGGAATTAAGTCAATATTGGAGATGTAAGACACACATCAAGCACTAGCGTGCGGACGCCGGTGTTATAATGCACAGCTCCTGAAACTTCTTGCAGCGTGGAAAAGAAACGAAGGGCGATCCTGCGAATGTAGTCGTGAAGAGGTAAGAGTCCTAGTTCGTGATGGAGCTGCTGATTACGGATGAACCATGGAACGTTGGTAGCGATGCGTATGAAGCGATTCTGTATAACTTGAAGACGTGTGTACGGCCCCCCACACTTGGCAGGCATAAGTAATAAGCAGACGAACGAGTGATTTGTAGAGTAACAATGAAGACTGTAGGCCGAGGCTGGAACGGCGATGTAACAGAGGTGAGAGTTTTGAAAGTCGTCCGTGGCCAGTGTTATAAGACGATCGATATGAGCACGCCAGGTCAGTCGAGAGTCCAAAAGCACTCCAAGGTGTTTAACGGGAGTTCTAGTGGGGAGCCAAAGGACATTGTTCCTGTAGAGACACAACGGAGGAAGCGGAGTATATCGGCGAAGAGTGAAGATTTTAGCTTCGGTTTTCTGAGGGTTCAATGTGATCCGCCAAGTGCTGAACCAATGAGTTAGGCGATCTAAAGAGAGCTGTACTACTTGTTGTGCGTGCTGCAGATTAACATGAGAATAATATAGTACTGTGCCATCAGCGTAAAGAGCTAAAGAAGTCGGAGCTAAGTCAGGAATATCAGAAATGTATATATTAAATAGAGTCGGGGCCAAGAGGATCCAAGTGTACCTGCCTTAATCTTTATCATTATTTAGTTCATAGATGGACATAGGTCCAGAATCTTGTCATATCAAGACTGTGGATAGCAAACATCACATGGGCTTGTGTCAGTTGCGCTAAAACAATCCGACGACAGCTGTTCATGAATGCAAACACATGCCGTATAGTAACATTTCATAGTGACTGAGGTTATGTAATCGGCAGAGATACTATGCCGTCACAACTTTTTGCCATTCACTTTGTGCACAACTATTAATCTCTTGACTTGAGGTTACGAAATCATCTTTCTGCAAGTATATGTTGCTTTAAAGGTATCTTGACAGTTCTTTTATACCATTTTCCTGTTTTACACCTCTTCCACGTCACGTGTAACCGTCACATGAGCTCGTAATGCAAGACAGATGCCGCTGTACGCTATTGTTGTACACTTAATCGCAATGCAAAACTACGTCTGTTCTTTATATTGCAGTATATTTTCTTTTCGATGAGCAAATGTGAATGAAAGGTGTTGACTATCCTTGCATATGTGAGGTATATCCAAGGCCCAGCGTGATTTGGAGTTCATGATAAAACTGCAGGTCCTCTCATTCCATCGCCATCTTTATCATCACCGTACCATCCGATTGCCTCAACTTTAAAACATGAATCCAATCATCTCTCGCCAATTAAGTAACCTCAGAAAGACCAGTCATACTAGAAGCGTGAGAGGGACGACGGTATTCAAAGGCTATTCCCGAACATTCAAGACATGTATTTCGTTGTCAAGAAAATATTTTAAAACATATAGTTTAATTTGAATACTGTAATTGATCCCTCTTATTTTTCTCGTGAGAATGATCTCGACATTCGTTATTATAAGGCCAGCCCACTTTGCTTTACCCCTCATAAAAATTGACCTGCGCCCTCGTGGAAAAATAGACATACATGACTTGTGTGTGTAATTACATATTTAAGATTCCTGGCTCTGAAATTCTTACTCCCAGTTTTTTAGTCTGACTTTATCCTAATTCTTTTGTTTCTGCACTTTGGTGAAATGTGAACTATGTCGGTTGTTCTCTGTGTGCATCTATAATAAATGCGTCGCTTGACAGGTGGTTGTAGTTGTACTATCGTCTCCCTGTAACTCCCCCTTTATTTCTATGTATCTTTTTTTTTTTTTTTTTTTTTTTTTTTTTTTTTTTTTCTTTTCAGCAAATATTTTCAATGGAAAGGCGACAAGAATGTTTGGAATGAATGAGGTTGATATCTTCTGTTGCGCTCGGATCACAATTACTTTTAAAAGGCAACTTGTTTCCCATTTCCTGTCGGCCTACGTAACTTATATCGAAGCTGCTTTATTAGAAAAAACAACTGTCCGCCCTCAAATCTCATACATTTTCATAAGCTATGAAACACGCCTTATGAATCAGAACTGTGGGTTGAATGCAACATCAGAAATATAAAAGTGCTTAGGTAACACGTGCAGGATGAAGCACAGATCCCGAGTTCGAATCTAGGTCTTATCCTGAAAAATTAATGTTTGGTAACTCTAAGCTCTATGTAACCTGTACTCATTTGAACATCATTTCATTCATCGTCCGATATGACTTAACGTTGGAGGTTTTCTCTTATCCTGAAAGGTGAATGTCTCTTAACTCTAAGCTCTATGTACCCTGTACTCATTTGAACATCATTTCATTCATCGTCTGATATCACTTAACGTTAGAGGTTTTCTCTTATTCTGAAAGATGAATGTCTGGTAACTCTAAGCTCTATGTATCCTGTACTCATTTGAACATTATTTCATTCATCGTCTGATATGACTTAACGTTGGAGGTATTCTCTTATCCTGAAAGATGAATGTCTGGTAGCTCTAAGCTCTATGTACCCTGTACTCATTTGAACATCATTTCATTCATCGTCTGATATCACTTAACGTTAGAGGTTTTCTCTTATTCTGAAAGATGAATGTCTGGTAACTCTAAGCTCTATGTATCCTGTACTCATTTGAACATTATTTCATTCATCGTCTGATATGACTTAACGTTGGAGGTTTTCTCTTATCCTGAAAGATGAATGTCTGGTAACTCTAAGCTCTATGTATCCTGTACTCATTTGAACATTATTTCATTCATCGTCTGATATGACTTAACGTTGGAGGTATTCTCTTATCCTGAAAGATGAATGTCTGGTAACTCTAAGCTCTATGTACCCTGTACTCATTTGAACATCATTTCATTCATCGTCTGATATGACTTAACGTTGGAGGTTTTCTCTTATCCTGAAAGATGAATGTCTGGTAACTCTAAGCTCTATGTACCCTGTACTCATTTGAACATCATTTCATTCATCGTCTGATATGACTTAACGTTGGAGGTATTTTCTTATCCTGAAAGATGAATGCCTGGTAACTCTAAGCTCTATGTACCCTGTACTCATTTGAACATCATTTCATTCATCGTCTGATATGACTTAACGTTGGAGGTATTCTCTTATCCTGAAAGATGAGTGTCTGGTAACTCTAAGCTCTATGTACCCTGTACTCATTTGAACATCATTTCATTCATCGTCTGATATGACTTAACGTTGGAGGTATTCTCTTATCCTGAAAGATGAATGTCTGGTAGCTCTAAGCTCTATGTACCCTGTACTCATTTGAACATCATTTCATTCATCGTCTGATATGACTTAACGTTGGAGGTATTCTCTTATCCTGAAAGATGAATGTCTGGTAGCTCTAAGCTCTATGTACCCTGTACTCATTTGAACATCATTTCATTCATCGTCGGATATGACTTAACGTTGGAGGTTTTCTCTTATCCTGAAAGAAGAATGTCTGGTAAATCTAAGCTCTATGTACCCTTTACTCATTTGAACATCATTTCATTCATCGTCGGATATGACTTAACGTTGGAGGTTTTCTCTTATCCTGAAAGAAGAATGTCTGGTAAATGTAAGCTCTATGTATCCTGTACTTATTTGAACATCATTTCATTCATCGTCGTATATAAGTTAACGTTGGAGAACTTAATTTTTTAAATAAAAAAGTTGCATGAATAGATGATGTGCAATATCTTCAGTAGTATAGCTGTATTTTATAGCAGCGTTCAAATGGAACACCCTGTATACTCGAGATCTAACCAATGAATACGTACTAAATCAGGGAATTCCACTATCAAATATTACATCAGGCACGTTAGGCTGTTTACTGTTGGCCCAGATTCTCTCCTGCCTCTGTACTAATTTGCTCTGTTTGTCCCACCACTTGACTCCACTCTGATGAAGACATATCGAGGTCATTCACCTCAAAAACCGTCAACCCAGCGACTACAACAATAGTATCTTCTTCCAGGCCCTGTAATTAACACACCTTCCTCTATATTCTACGATAGAAATGTTCTAATTATGTGTTGCCTTGATTTAATTATTTGTTTTCAATTAAAATGAGTACAGGGTACATAGAGCTTAGAGTTACTACACATTTATCTTTCAGGATAAGGTAAAATCTCCACTTCTTGTTGTATACTAAGATATTATGCTTTTGTTCTTTTTGCGGTGTCTGGTTGCTTCTATTCGGTTTCCTCTGCCATTCATTCCAGCAGCTGCTTTATAACCACCTTTTCTTTTGTTCTTTGCACCGACATTTCTTATCATCTACTGTCGACCCAGGACAAGAAGGCAAGTTAGAGAAATGTGTAGCGTAATCACTTTTGCTCTCTCAACGGTGTTTATGCTTACCTTCCGAGTATGACAAGGATGGAAGATTTGTTTAAAATACACAAGTATTGTCACATAACTCACTCATACATAATGTCTATCGCTGCATTTACGGCAACAAACATTACATAGATCTGACAGTATGGATGACTCATATGTACTCTCATACATGCATTTCCTAGTAAACAGATCCGTTACCGGAGCAAACAAACTCTGCCCTTCATACCCCTCTAGCCTTCTTGTCATGGGCATACAGTACTTTCTCCCTGCCATACCAGGTCTGGGAGAGATCTAGAATCCAGAATATCACTTGTACAGTCATAAGTTCAGCACACCAGGAGATTCACTTATAAGTTCTGATGTTTTTAGCTTTTGGAGCAATATTTCCTCTCCTCTGTGCAACGCCATGGAAGATTATGATGAACTAATGACCCCAAGCTTGCGGTTAGATGTCCTTCCTTTCAGAAAGGAACTACTACCTCCTGTTACGTAAGCCGGAAGCTTCGGATGATGTTTACGCTATAAGAAGATGAGAAAAGAACACGATTCGCTTGATATACTTTAACAGATATTTTCGATATACATTTTTTGCACCAATTATTGTGTACTAAAGGTGGCAGTACGTAAATGTAATATGTTATGCAACCCTTTAACGCCACCACGCCACAGAGGCGGCATATATATACACCTTATCACTGTTAACATATATTGTATTTGCTATAGTACTGACCCTTATGTATAGATAACATTTTGTTTCTGGAAATTAATTCTGATTTTGTTTCTGAACAACGAAAATGAAAAACTCACCCAGTTATTAACTAAATATGAAAGTACACTCGCAAACCTTTACGGAACACATACACCTTCTTTTGTTTTAGACAAACAAAAGCAGTACGAAGTAGAAAGATATTCCACTCCTTACCAAAGTCTTCAAAGATATTTCACTTACCATATTTTATTAATTAACGTTTATCATTTGTTACCAAGACTGAAATTTTTTAATGTAGCAGATGATATACATTTTGAAGATTAGATAACAAAATTAATTTCTGAATGCACTATAACACTATACATATTTGACCACAGACAATTATTGTAAAATATTGGTGAATCCTAGGATACTTTCTTTATAATTTGTAAATTTGTGAATGTGAATTGAACTGACACAGAATTAATTGAATTCCTTTGTGACTGTGAAATTCGCGGAAACTTTTCTACTATGCCAAGGAGAAGACGACCTTAGGAAGTCTAGGAAGTCAGTCGAATGTGCGACGAGCTACGTCACGTGCTGACCGCGCTGATGAGCAGCGAGACGCAGCTAATGCTAATAGTCGTGTTCGTATGTCAGAAATGCGTTCTAGAATGTCTGTTTCCTCCGAGGGAGTTGTTTTTGTACAAATCAGTTGACACAGTTATAAACCTGGATGACACTCGCACCAGCCGGTTTGACGACATGATCCAGCGAGTGGAGAACGTTGTTTTGGAGGATCGCCGATTGAGCATTTTCAGATCTTTATGCAGGATTGTGTGCAAAGATCTCAGGGAAATACCAATTTTAGAGGCGATGTCTGCAACTATCTTGGTTTGTTGTCACACGATGTTCTGTCTTCATTGAACTGTGGCACTCAGGAACGCACATTACAGACATCCATGGTACCAACACCACATGCCTCACTCAACTGGCAATGAATTTCAATAGGTGTCACACCACGAAAATGCAGAAAACGAATGACTACACGCTGTTCTTGCAATGAAAACGTCGCCATTTTAAGTGTCAAAAACAGTCCTTACTCTCGTCCCTGACACTAGAATTCTACGCACCATGCGGTGCTGCCATCTCTGTCACGCATTTACAAAGCCCACGTGTATTTTTAAAAACATATCAGAAGTTCCTATTTGGTCCCACCTCCTATCGCAGTCTGTAACATTCTCACTTCTGCTCACTTCTGTCCCAATAAGGGAATATGTACAAATATCTGTCTCGTTTATCTCTTCATGAAGTGAGTTTAAAAAATATAAAATGCAGAAAGAGTCACATATGAAGATGCAATAACTATCAAGCTTGTATGAATTACTATGGATAGTAATGTACACATATTTCTTCAAAAGTAGCATTAGCTCACCTCGATATGGGCGACAAAGGTCCAACCTACGTACAATTTGTGCCCATGCTTTATTTAACTTCATTTATATGCGCCAGAGGTCACCAGGCGTGATATTACAGACTGCTTTTACACTTTCGGCTGCAGAGTCCACATTTGTACTGCACTCTCCAAACAAATAGGGTAGGGCAGGTGTGTACGGACACTTGGCAATAATCTTCGTTACAATCTCATGGCATTCTCTACATATTCCTCTCTTACGAAGCCGTGTTTTTACACTTAAATCGTGTTAGTCCAGATATTACTCAGGACAGAAGGCATTGCATTTGTTTACTTACGGCTAAGAGAGGAATTACGCGTGTTCTGCCTAACTGGTGTGCCAATTCGTGTGCATTTCTAAACGTCACGAATAGGAGATGTTCATTTTAAAGCCAATCTTGAGAAAGTCAAAATTGATGAAGAGTGTTACATTTAAAGTATGAATGGGTCGATTTAGTTTTGACTCGATAATCGATTGTCGATACCGACACACTTTATTTTCATGATACTTCGATACTCGGTACCGTCATTTCTACTTCTACAACAGTAGAATATACAACATAGAAGTATACAACATAGAATGCTGGTAGAACTGTGTAATGCCAATAAAATTAAATAGGTTCACATATTTAAAGAGACAAAACTTAAAACCATCAGTGTTCTTATTTTTAAACTCTACCCCCCAGGGGCCTACTACGGTAGGTACGGGAATTGGCGATCCCGGGGTCCCGAGCCAATCATCCCCATCGTCACCCTCTCACCCCATTTTGGTTGTGCCACGTTGGTCACCCTTAGTTTTAAGCTTCTTCCTCTTCTAGGTTTATTGTTCTATTTTAGCTTTAGCTGTTTAGGTTTATAAACTCCTGCCTCACCACCAGGGATCTTTCTTCTGTCTCCGTGGTTCCTGTCCCACGGTTCCAGCGCGGCTTCCGACTTGCGTGCTCTCCGGAGGTCTCAGGCGTGAAGGTTGTAGTGGACTCCCTACTGACCCTGTGTGTGACCTTAGGTGCGGAGCCCGTCCACACCGTCATGTACACTCACGTAGTCTCAATGAGGCCCGGCTGGTTTTAATGGTCCGAAGGCCGTGAGTCATTGGGCCAGTATTACCAGCCGGACGTGTTACCGCTGACGGGAGCCCCGGTGTAATCAACCACAAGCCCCCTGAATCCGTGCATGCGTCTGTTGACTGCTGCACGGCCTAAAGTGGGGGGCCACAGGCGGTTATTCCTGTGGTAGGGGCCTAAAGCCGGGGTGTCACGTGGTGAACGGTTCTCACATTTGGGCAACAGTAGTTGGACGGTAGCTCTTCTGAAGTACAATCGAGATCGGTCGTGGGAGGGGTCTCCCATGACGGCGCAGACCGTGAAGGTTTGGTGTCTTTTTCTTTCACCCCCGGATGGCAGGCTGACGCCGACAGTTCCGGAAGGGGGTCCTTTAACCATGGCTCCTCCGCGCAAACCTTCCCCATTTGATTCGTTTTTGGTCGTGACCCTGACTTGTGAAAACAAGACAATGCGAGACATTAGTCCTTTCTATATCCAACGCGAGCTTGATCGGATATGTGGCGTTCTAAAATCTGCAACTCGGTTAAGAGACGGTACCCTTTTGGTAGAAACAAAGAACCAGGATCAGTCCAGTAAGCTCCTGAAGGCTTGCTTGTTGGGTTCCTACCCCATTCGGGTAGCCCCACATAAGACTTTGAATAGCTGTAGAGGGGTCGTGACAACCTCCAGTTTGGACGGCCTCTCTAACGAGGAAATAGCATCTAATTTGACTGACCAGAATGTGTGCGAGGCGTACCGTCTCCTTGGTAAACGTGATGGACAGTCTGTTCCGTTGCGGACAGTCTTCCTCACTTTCAAAGGAACCACATTACCGGACGCTATCTATTGTGGGTACGAACGTGCTGCAGTGCGACCGTATGTCCCAAACCCTATGCGCTGTTTTCGGTGTCAGCGGTTTGGGCATACTCAGGCCCGTTGTACTTTTGATGCTGTATGTGACCGTTGCAGTTTACCTCCCCATAGCGATGCTACATGTACTCGTGACCCGGTCTGCATCAATTGCGGTGGTACACATCCCTCCAGCTCCCGGCAGTGTCCGCAGTTTCTTGATGAGAAGGCCATTCAGGAACTGCGCGTCAAAGAACGTCTGTCCTTTCTAGAGGCAAAAAGACGGTTTGAGCAACTGAAACCCGCTGCCAGCTTAGGTTACGCATCCGCAGTTCGTCGCTCTCCTGCGCAGTCTGTTGCCACACGGACCGTTAATGTTTCGGATGCGTCAACCCAATGCGACTTGCTGGAGACTGCCAATCCTTTTAAGGCGTTGGCACCAACAGCCTCATCTAGCTCCTCTACTGCCCCAGCTGCAGTTTCACGGTCCGTGTCGGTAAGCACTACTCCCGGTACTTCTACGGGTTGCCGCTCCCGTAGTCGCATTCGAGGAACCGGCAGGGCTTCCGTTCAGTCGGCTTCCCGATCCCCTTCTCGAAGGGACTCTTCTGACTCCCGCACATCTGAGGAGTCGCCCATGGAGCGACCGTTTGTCGGTCCCAAGTGCGCCAAAGTGCGAAAAAAGGAGAAACGACGTCCGATCACCTGAACCCGCATTCCTCGCGCTCTTGCTATCTTGAATTTTCTCCCTAAAACCGCCGCTACCCCCTAGTCCTTTTCCATGGCTCTTTTAACGTGGAACATTCGTGGTGTGCGCTCACATAGGGCAGAGCTCCAGCTCTTGTTGCGGTCCTACAACCCCATAGCGGTTTGTTTGCAAGAGACCAAACTTCGCCCTCAGGATGCTTTTGATTTGCGTCATTATATTCCGGTACGCTTCGACCTTGTGCCGGAAGTGGGCTCTCCTGCTCATGGTGGTGTCATGATACTTACACGTGCTGATGTTTTTGGTCAACCTCTACCACTTAACACTACTTTGCAAGCTGTTGCTCTTCGGCTCAGTCTTCCAGGTTTATCGTTTACTTTATGTACAGTTTACCTCCCCCCTTCAGACTCCGTCCTTCCTGCGGACCTCTCTCAACTAGCTTCGCAGCTCCCCACACCCTTTCTTCTTTTGGGGGATTTTAATGCCCATCATCCGTGTTGGGGCTCTCCTAGGGCGTGTGCAAGGGGTACCCTACTTGCTGACTTCTTTGACCAGTTTCCTCTCCTTGTTTTAAACACTGGTGAACCCACCTTTTTTTCCGATTCCACCGGTACTCCCTCCCACCTCGATCTTTCTCTCTGCTCCACACAGCTTGCTCATTGTTTCCAATGGCATGTAGTATCTGACACTCATTCCAGTGATCACTGCCCTTGTGTGCTAACGTTGCTCTCCCACAACGTTCCCCGCTCGCGTGCAGCCTCATGGCAACTCTCCAAGGCTAACTGGGCGCTGTTTTCCGAAGCTGCCACATTCAAGGATTCCGAATTTACTACTATCGACCTTCTGGTCGACCATTTCACTTCAGTTGTTGTCTCCGCTGCCGAGCAATCTATACCGAAATCCTCCACGGAGCCTCGGCGTTTGCCTGTCCCGTGGTGGACTCTTGAGTGCCGCGATGCCCTTCGCGCACGCCGGAAAGCTCTTAGGGTATTTAAAAAACACCCCACCGTCGAGAACTTGGTAGCTTATAAACAGCTGCGCGCACGAGCCCGACGTGTTTTTAGGGCTAGCAAAAGAGCGTCCTGGACTTCCTTTGTTGCCTCTTTCTCGCACGCCACCCCTTCTTCTGTGGTTTGGGAGAAACTCCGTCGTGTTGCCGGTAAACGGCCACCCTTGTTCATTCCTGGACTTCAGGATGGACCTCTCACTGTTGTAGATGCGGTTGATGTTGCTAACTGCCTGGGTAGCACTTTTGCTGCCGCCTCCAGCTCTGCTAACTACGTTTCGACGTTTCGGGTCCTCAAATCTCAGATTGAGGCCCAGGAATTATCTTTCCGCTCAGCTAACCTTGAGTGCTACAACGCCGAATTTAGCTTACGGGAGCTGGACTCGGCGTTATGCTCCTCTCGCTCTTCCGCTCCTGGGCCTGATGGTGTTCACGTGGCTATGCTTCAACACCTCTCCCTTGCTAGTAAAGACTATCTACTGCGTATGTACAACCGCATCTGGCGTGACGGAGTTTTCCCTACAGCTTGGCGCGAGGCAACTATCATTCCGGTCCCAAAACCGGGTAAGGACCGCCGTTTGCCCTCCAGTTACCGCCCCATTTCCCTCACCAGTACAGTGTGTAAGGTGATGGAGCGCATGATTACTGGGCGCTTACGTTGGTGGCTTGAGTCGGAGAACCTTCTGTGCAACATCCAATGCGGATTTCGCCGTTACCGTTCCAGCACTGATCACCTGATTTCTCTCTCGACTCATATCATGAACGCCTACCTGCGCCGCTGCCAAACTGTGGCCGTCTTTTTTGACCTTACGAAAGCCTATGACACTTGTTGGCGGACTGGCATACTACGCACCATACATCAGTGGGGTCTTCGTGGTCGACTTCCCATTTTCCTCCGGGAATTCATGAAGGAGCGGTCCTTTCGTGTTCGGGTGGGGTGTAATTTATCCCGCGTTTTCCATCAGGAAAACGGGGTACCCCAGGGATCGGTCCTCAGCGTTCTCCTCTTTGCCATCGCCATCAATCCTATCACTGAGTGTATTCCCGCTGGAATATCCTCTTCTTTATTTGTGGATGACTTCGCCGTATATTGTAGCTCTCGGCGGACGAGTATCTTGGAGCGTCGGCTCCAGGTCTGTTTAGATCGCCTTTACACTTGGAGCCTCCACAACGGCTTCCATTTTTCCACCGAGAAGACCGTGTGCGTGAACTTTTGGCGCCGTAAGGCGTTTGATTCACCCTCACTCCACCTCGGTCCCCATACGCTTCCTTTTGCAGAGGAAGCTAAATTTTTAGGATTGGTGTTCGATAGGAAGCTTAGCTGGGATTCTCATATCGCTTCCCTGAAAGGTCGCTGTGCCCGGTCCCTCAATATCTTACGTGTCTTAACAGGTACGTCCTGGGGAGCTGATCGGACCGTGCTCTTACAGCTTTATCGGTCCCTGGTGCGATCAAAGCTTGACTATGGGAGTGTGGTATATTCGTCGGCACGGCCTTCCATTTTGAGTCGTTTGGATCCTGTGCACAATCAGGGTATACGTCTAGCTACTGGTGCTTTTCCAACCAGCCCCATCCCCAGTCTGTACGCTGAAGCAGCTGAACCCCCCCTGTGCTATAGACGAGATATTCTTTTATGCACCTACGCATGCCGTCTATCCTCTCTACCCACGCACCCAACGCACAAGCCTTTCTTTGACTCGTCTCTTGATCGCCAGTACGCTGTCAGCCCCCTTGCATTACTTCCGCCCGGTGTTCGCTTTCGCCTGCTTGTTCGGGCCCTGGACGCCACACTGCCGCCAGTATTACCTCGGAGGGAATCTATTTTTCCTCCTTGGTCGCGGTATGACTCCTTATTCCACCTTGGGTTGACGTCCATGCCCAGGTCTGCGTTTCCGACCACTGGCATCCAATCCGCATTTTTAGAACTTCAGCAGCATTTTAAGAACTACAGTTTTATTTTTACGGACGGCTCTAAAACCGACCGAGGTGTTGGTTGTGCCTTCGTAGCTGCTGCGGAGAGTTTTACGTTTCGTCTTCCCGGACAGTGCTCGATTTTTACCGCTGAACTTTTTAGTATCTATCAAGCCCTACTTTTTATCAGCCAGCAGCATTCTAACCACTTTGCCATCTGTAGCGATTCTCTGAGTGCTCTACAGAGCATTCGTTTGCTGTACCCCAGCCATCCCCTAGTACAGCGAATACAGGATCGGCTGCATTCGCTCGCTAATTCAGGGTTCCACGTGTCGTTCGTTTGGGTTCCCGGACACGTAGGCATCCCGGGCAACGAGGCTGCTGATGCCGCCGCGAAGTCTGCTATTTTATCCCCCACAGTTTTTAGCAATTCTGTTCCTTTCGAGGATCTTAGTGCTTCCCTTCGCCGAGCCATCAACACTCGCTGGCATGATGACTGGTCCGCGCTCGTTGGGAACAAACTCCGGGAGGTTAAACCTCTTCCGCTTCCCTGGGCCACATCTTCACGTTCTTCTCGCAGGGAAGAAGTTATTTTAGCTAGACTTCGCATCGGGCACTGCCGTTTTAGCCATCAACACTTGTTACGCCAGGAATCAGCACCTCATTGTGCTCACTGCGGTGAGCCTTTGACGGTAGAGCACTTTTTAGTGGAGTGCCGATTTTACTCAACGTTGCGCTCCTCCTTGGGTTTGGCATCCAACCTCAGCGCAATGTTGAGGGATGATATTGCTGCTGTGGAGGGCCTCTTCGACTTTTTACAGCGCAGCGGAATGCTTCGTTCCATATGATTTCAACATCCCTCGCCGTGCCTCATTTTAGATTCATCTCGGCACTCCTATTTTAGCTATTTTAACAGTTTAAGCATCTTTTATGTTTATTGTGTTTTTGGACCTTTTAGTGGATTTTAGTGGATTTTATTGTTTTTAGCGTTTACATTTCAGTTGGGCTTTACCTAGTCTGAGCTCGGGCGCTAATGACCTCAGCTGTTGTGCGCCCCTAAGCCCCACTACTACTACTACTACTTTAAACTCTACATTAGACATTTAAAAACAAAACAGTCCACTTTAATAAGTTTTTGTTAAAAAATATTAGCATTTGCAGTCTTTCGTGGTCAAGTCTACTTCTTTTTTTGTCACATATGAGTCCTGCTGCACTAAATAGTCTTTCAGAGAAAACTGTTGCAGGTAGAATACACAAATATTTAGTTTTGGAAATGTTGAATTTGTTTTGCAGTAATGCAGTGTACTAGAAAGAGGAGGTGAGATATGCAGTGATTTCTTCTTGGGAACTGTTAACTGACAGTTGACACACGATTATTTTCTTGTATAATGTTACTGTACAGCTACCACATTCCTGACAATTTCTCGAGCTTTGTACTGTTCTACTTACAGCAGTAATATTTTTTTATTTTAAAATAAAAACTACAGAATCACCACCGAAGTATCAAAACAGTATCGAGCGAATTTTCTGAAATATCGTTCGTAGTCGATACCATGCAAGTATCGAGGAACCATCCCTAATTTAAAGGGCAGAAGTAGAACCTCTAGACTTGAAGTTTGGGTTAACACCATCTTGGAAGACAAACATTGTACTGTATAGTGAGAAAAATGAACTTTCCACCATGACTGTGCAGTAATATAGGAACAACAGCCGGAGAAAATTATACCTGTTAGTGAATTGGTAGAGGGCGTTTTGTATGTCACCTTGTAACGACCGCCCATCCCCGTCCCACATTGTAACAAAAGAAATACCCAGAACTAGACCTTCAATTGAAGGGTGGAGCTTAGATCACTTCATGCCACTGTGCCTTTGTACAGTAATGACACCTCTCCCATGGGCAGTGGCGTAGGTATTGGTAAATGTGATTTCAGGAACGTTAAATCACTTATTGTTCTATCTACTTTTAAATAAGCTTTACCTTAATGTAATTACAAGGGAATACAGTAGACTTTAAGTGATAGTCAAATGTTTTAAAACTGATTGTCTAGGTGATGTCTTTGAAATTCCGTTCTCTTTGTATGTCCAAGAGATAAAAAAAAATGAAGGTACAAGAGAATATGGGAATACAGTAGACTTTAAGTGATAGTCAAATGTTTTAAAACTGATTGTCTAGATGACGTCTTTGAAATTCCGTTCTCTTTGTATGTCCAAGATATAAAAAATGAAGGTACAAGGGAATATGGGAATACAGTAGACTAAGTGATAGTCAAATGTTTTAAAACTGGTTGTCTAGATGACGTCTTTGAAATTCCGTTCCTTTTGTATGTCCAAGAGATAAAACAATGAAGGTAGAAGGGAATATGAGAATACAGTAGACTTTAAGTGATAGTGAAATGTTTTAAAACTAGTTGTCTAGGTGACGTCTTTGAAATTCTGTTCTATTTGTATGTCCAAGAGATAAAAAATGAAGGCACAAGGGAATATGGGAATACAGTAGACTTTAAGTGATAGTGAAATGTTTTAAAACTGGTTGTCTAGGTGACGTCTTTGAAGTTCTGTTCTCTTTGTATGTCCAAGAGATAAAAAATGAAGGTACAAGGGAATATGGGAATACAGTAGACTTTAAGTGATAGTCAAATGTTTTAAAACTGGTTGTCTAGGTGACGTCTTTGAAGTTCTGTTCTCTTTGTATGTCCAAGAGATAAAAAATGAAGGCACAAGGGAATATGGGAATACAGTAGACTTTAAGTGATAGTCAAATGTTTTAAAACTGGTTGTCTAGGTGACGTCTTTGAAATTCTGTTCCATTTGTATGTCCAAGAGATAAAAAATGAAGGTACAAAGGAATATGGGGATACAGTAGACTTTAAGTCATAGTTAAATGTTTTAAAACTGGTTGTCTAGGTGACGTCTTTGAAGTTCTGTTCTATTTGTATGTCCAAGAGATAAAAAATGAAGGTACAAAGGAATATGGGAATACAGTAGACTTTAAGTGATAGTCAAATGTTTTAAAACTGGTTGTCTAGGCGACGTCTTTGAAATTCTGTTCTATTTGTATGTCCAAGAGATAAAAAATGAAGATACAAGGGAATATGGGAATACAGTAGACTTTAAGTGATAGTGAAATGTTTTAAAACTGGTTGTCTAGGTGACGTCTTTGAAATTCCGTTCTCTTTGTATGTCCAAGAAATAAAAATGAAGGTACAAGGGAATATGGGGATACAGTAGACTAAGTGATAGTCAAATGTTTAAAAACTGGTTGTCTAGGTGACGTCTTTGTAATTCCGTTCTCTTTGCTTGGCTCAAAGATAAAAAAATGAATAATGAGTTACTATTTGAGTAAAGTTACAAAATTGAGGTAAATAACAAGGAATATCTCGGAAAAGTTTCGCTCTAAGAGAGAAAAGTATTTCGTAGTGAGGTAAAATTTTTTGTAGGGTAAAATTCGTGTGTAAATATTTATGTTCATTATCTTGCTAAGGGCAGAGGGATGTTCAGGAAAATCCTTTCACCCAAAACTACCCTTTTCATTAAAAACAGGTCTTTATTTTTTATTTTATCAAAAAATGACTAGTAATTTTTTTAAATGTCATATGTTTAATATATTTAAATAGCAAATAAGATGCATGTTTGAAGTTTTATGTAATTCAAATGTTTATTTGGGATACAGATTTGCATGATCTTGCATAGCTGGAAAACGTTAAATGAAAGATGAAAACCTAGTAAAAAATGTACAATTTAGTATAAATAGCTTCATTTTTCGTAGCATAAGCTATTACACACATATCCCTTTTTAAGAATGGTGCGAATTATTCAGTCTATGTTAGTATTCAGTTGTTTATCGTGATGAAAAGAGTAAGAATTTTAATGCTAGCACATAGTGCCCAGTTGTTAAAACAACTGACAATCGGTATTCCGTTCGGTTGCCATGTGACGACGTTGCTCCACCTGCTACTTACCTTTATGGAATGAATGTGTGAACTGCCTTACAATCTGTTGAATGGACTTCCTTTTGAGAACATTCCATACAAATTTTAATAGGTTTTCTGTCCTTTCTTTGCCGAAGCGACACTATACAGAAACACAGTTTCACAGACGCATTTTAATTCAAATTATCAAAATTATCTCCTTCTCTTCATTGTGTAGAAAAGGCTGAGACCGTGCACGTAATACGAAACTCCATTATGTACGTTTTCTAAAGACTCAATCTGATGAAAAGGGAGGCAGTTTTTGTACACATTCCTGAACTAGAGCTACTACCTGGAGCAGGTGTGTGCCTGTGTTTGCAAGGTCCTCACAACATCGCCATAATTCAACTTTGGTCCATTAATTTAAATATACGCAAACGAACACACCTAAAGATGGCAGCATCACTATATTTACATGAGTTTGCATTTTAAGGTGCTCTTAGTGGAATCCACCAGTGGCAAACAAAACAACCTGACCGTGTTATACGTCATAAATATGTTTATGCGCCACCATAAGAAAGAACACATCTTTACGCGATACTGTTGTTACTGAAAAGTAGACCTTTTACTGTTATACATGAATAATCTCTGCAAAGAGTCGAATTATCTCTACCAGAGTCAATATAGCAGATCAAACAGAAGAATAAAGTTAAAATTTGCGAGACAAAAGAGGAACGTCTACTCTAATACAGTGTCAAAGACATTTGACTGTCGATTACCTTAGTCCGATGTTCAATTTTTTTTTAGTTATAGCTAAAATCACTTCCTCGCAAATATACGTAACATGTTTTGAACTGAACCATTTCTTAAAATTTAAATATTCTTTGTCATAAATTACAGATGACCTTTGTGACAGCAAACTAAGATTAGCAATTGGAGCTTCTTCTCGAATTTCTTCAGGTATAAAACTTTAGTCATCTGAATCACTCATTTTGACATACAGTTTACATTTTTTTTTTTTGCATCACCATAGTTACGATTCTTTGCTGTTCAAAGCCTCCAGTATCATGTTACACATAGTAAAACCATGGATTCCAAATCTTTTGTAAAAGAAATTTATATTTTTTCATAATTCATAATTCAAGTCGATGTTTTCTTAGGTAACGGATATAATTACATATGGCAGTAGCGAGGTTTGATGTAAATTGTTTCACTCGCTAATAAACATCAACGTACTCCGCAAATTCCATAAATATCTATTATCCAACACTTACTTGTAAAGTTGTAGTTTAATAATATAAACTAACGTACTAAAGTAACACTTTAATATTAAGGATGGACTTTAACTACTAGATCTACATTTCAAGTATAATATTTATTGTAGTGTTAACATTGAAATGTCAATCTACAGCTACAACTTGTATTCATTCAGTAATTAACAAATATTTTTTATGCCATCAGTTAAAACAAAAGACTAGCCAACATCGATTGGTATTAGCCAGCGATGTTTCTGATAGCAGGCCTTGGTCTAGATAGCCCTATATTCCAGAAAATAGCATTAAAAGTAGTTTTATTGTAGTTAAATTTAAAGAGTAGTGATCCTTTTTAACGATTAGGTTAAGTGATTAAAAATGTATGGTACAAGACTGGCTTATACACTCAAACGTTCAAAGCAATCTTGATTCACTACTACCAGAAATAACTTATTTGTATACAGGTTCTGACTTTTGTTTACAAATTATGTGATCCTGGAGTTTTCCTGTACTGGACTATTTACGGGGAGGATTCCGTAAATGATATTCTTGATTGACGAAATTGTACAACTATGTATTTAGAAACAGAAATTTTCGAACAATACTTTATAACACAACCGGGTTATGCTTTAGTACTTCTCTACCACGAAAAATGAATTACAGTGTGTCCAGAAAAGTACATACTTCAAACAGATATTATGTCGCTTAGGTTAATTCTATTTGAATGAAATTTGTGACATACCAAAGAATATCTCAAATATTTTATATTTTGTTCTTGTCAACAATGGGTGACAATGGACATCGCAGGACTAATAAATAGAAACTAAACGTACTCATGTTTGTAATTGTTGATATGGTTTCATTGTTGGATATTTAGATCATTTGCTTTCAAAATTAAAATTATTATCAAATTTATTATCAAAGTTATGACAAACCACCAAGAACGTAGAGGAAGTATTGTACAAGTGGTTGCGAGGGCGGTCTGTGAGACTTCCTTTATGGTTTATTTTGAAACATGGAAATTAAAGAGAGAGAGAGAGAGAGAGAGAGAGAGAGAGAGAGAGAGA